>JAGDYQ010000205.1:1003601-1023061 GCA_021962125.1 Bulinus truncatus | reverse complement strand
TCTTCACTAATCCTTCTGTCCATCATTCTTTACATTAACAGTTTCATTCACCCATATTTCCTAATGTTCTCCCTTTCATCTGTTTAGTTGGCCGTCTGTCCATCTATCCGTCGTTCGCCAGGCTCACCTATATGTTTGTCTGCTTATCCAGTTCACCTCTCTGTAAGTTTCTCTCATTGGTCTTTACATTTTGTCTGTCTATCCTTAAGGTCTGTCCATTCTTCTTCCCCCCCCTTCACTCTTCGTCTATTGATCAACATTACATAAAACATAACCAAAATATTTTTTTCTTTATGTATAAAGAAAAAAAAAAAAAACCAAACTTCTACCGTTGGCCGAATTCCAAATGACCCATTGACCCACCACTAATATGTCTATCTCTGTAATTCCAGTACAAGATTTTTTACAATCACTAACTATCAGTCCGAGTCATCCCGCGCAAAGCCGGGCTGCCGGGATTTACATCTGGATTCTCCAGTAATACATTCCTATTCCCATTCCGGGTGTTTCCTTAGTTGAATATATCGATACCCGTCTGTCACGATACATTAGTGTCTCGTTGTATCAGTAATTACCGTCTTATGGCGGTATCAGGTATCAGTCACTACGCCGCACGATGCCGAAGTAACTTGGTGAGAGTGTATGTGTTGCGGCATGGCTGTGTAGAAGTTCTAGCCGCAATGGTGGGCAAAAAATAAAATGTTTCAGTCACAGGGCTTACATTTGGTTCGTCAAGTTGTCGACCGGCGGACCCCAGCAGGTGGAATGAGTGTTGAACAAACGTAAAATCATTGGTAAAAAATCCATTACGTAAATGGCCACCTCTGTCCTTCTCTCTGATACGAGTAGCGGGCGGATTGAGCTCTCAGGTGGGCAGGATTTGGCCCCACGGGCTGTAGTTTGCCCGCGGGAGTTCACAGCGTGTGCCCATGTATGTGTCTTAAGTTCGCCCGTGGTTGATTCTGAGAGTATGTTAGTTAATTTTCACACCCCCCCCCAGCTCTGATGACCTCACCGAGGAAGGCTTAAAACTTTGTAGTTTTCCCCAGTGTCTATAATCAAGGGACCACACTTGAGGTCTACGTTTTTCGGTAGCAACGTATAGTCCGTTGGTTCAAATCCTTCAATATCCCCGGACGACCGGCCCCCCATGCAACTACTTTGTCCGGGACCTGCTGGACAATGGAGATTAATACATCCACCAGGGTCATTTTGTCCTTCAGATAGCAGTTGTTTTGATATATCTGATTGTCTGGCTAGTACTGGTAAACTTAACTGGCCTTAATGGCGTACTGGTACAGCTCCCTCTATCTATCTATCTATCTATCTATCTATCTATCTATCTATCTATCTAAATATCTATCTATCTATCTATCCTATCTATCTATCTATCTATCTATCTATCTATCCTATCTATCTATCTATCTATCTATCTATCTATCTATCTATCTATCTCTCCCTCTATCTATCTATCTATCTATCTATCTATCTGTCGGTCTGTATTATATATCTGTCCGTCCACTTGTCTGTTAGCCTGTGTGCCTGTCTGTTGATCCGTCTGTCCATCATCTATCAGTCATTCTGCCGGTTTTTTTCCTGACAGTCTATAATCCCCGTCCGTCAGTTTGTATAATCAGACTAACATCTAGATTTTTATATTGATGACACTGTATTGATGACACTGTATTGATGACGCTGTATTGATGACACTGTATTGATGACACTGTATTGATGACATGTATTGATGACACTGTAAAAGGTTGAAATCATCATCACCTGGGATCCAGCGGTCAGCAGATTTGGTCCAGTCATAAGACGTCACAAGCATACACAGATTTACACAGAGGAAAAGTGTCACTCTAGCCATGGAGGGTTTTTTTCACTGTCCCTTCCACTGACCACACAGTGTCATATTTCATACAAACAAATGTGCAAAAATGGCGTGAGTTCACAGATGTCATGGACGGAAAAAAAACCACTTTCTTCCGAATATGAAACGGAAAAAAAATAAAATTAACAAATTGACATCACTATTACCATCAACAGACATCACTATTACCGTCAACCCGTTGACGTCGCACTGCCATCAGCGGTTTATCACTATTACCATCAGCAAATTGACATCACTATTACCATCAACAGACATCACTATTACCATCAACAGACATCACTATTACCATCAACAAATTGACATCACTATTTACCATCAACAGACATCACTATTACCATCAACAAATTGACATCACTATTTACCATCAACAGACATCACTATTACCATCAACAAATTGACATCACTATTTACCATCAACAGACATCACTATTACCATCAACAGACATCACTATTACCATCAACAAATTGACATCACTATTTACCATCAACAAATTGACATCACTATTTACCATCAACAGACATCACTATTACCATCAACAAATTGACATCACTATTTACCATCAACAAATTGACATCACTATTTACCATCAACAGACATCACTATTACCATCAACAAATTGACATCACTATTTACCATCAACAGACATCACTATTACCATCAACAAATTGACATCACTAATACCATCAAAAATAATGGAAACACTTTTTGATGACGTCAATTTGATTTATTTTTTCTCTCGTTTTTGTTTAACTTGCAAGGAAAAAAAAGACAAAAACTGAAAGAATTATGGGAAACAAACAAGAATAACAGACAAATAACAAACAGACAAAAGACAAACGGTCGAAAAGATGAAACAAAAACCAAGATAGAAATTACAAAACAAACCATTTTCCCGGACGTCCCTGGGGCGGGGGGGTGGGAGGGGTTGTTCATTTTACCATAATTGAGATGACATTTCTAGATAAATATTCTCATGTGTACGGTATGTAAACACGCATAGATGTGTTGACTGTGTACAATTAGCTGTGTTGACTGTGTACAATTAGCTGTGTTGACTGTGTACAATTAGCTGTGTTGACTGTGTACAATTAGCTGTGTTGACTGTGTACAACTAGCTGTGTTGACTGTGTACAACTAGCTGTGTTGACTGTACACAATTAGCTGTGTTGAGGCCCCCGTCGTCTATGACAGTTAGTTGTTTCGCCTCAACCAATTTGGGTCCCCCTCTTTTTTTATTGAAAAACGGGGGGCACCCAGCTGTAAGAGTTTGTCAATAGCCCACAGATTTGTATGTCTACGGTCCTGATTAAAGGAATGAGTTATTTCTAGATTTGACTACCAGGTTGTGTGCAGTGGAGAATTGCAAGTCACAATATTAGAATTAACGCTATTATTTACATTGTGTCAATTACTGACAGTCTTATGATAGTGTCAATTACTGACAGTCTTATGCTATTGTCTAGGCCAGGGGTCGGCAACCTTTTGAGACGAAAGAGACAAAAGTCATAATTTACAATTTTCTGAGATTTTAAAGAGCCACTAAAATTGTTGTTTCAGTTTTATGGTATTTGATTAGGATTAGGTATATAAAATAATATCATTGTTATTATTTGCACATGGAACTGGAAGGCCGCAATCTGACATCGAAAGAGCCGCAACTTTACATCGAAAGAGCTGCATGCGGCTCGCGAGCCGTAGGTTGCCGACCCCCTGGTCTAGGGCAATGGTGGTGAACCTATGGCACGTGACTAAAATATCACTTCTATTTTTTTTTTAACTGGAGTGTTGGTACTTTGGCATTAATAATTGTCGTTGTTTTTTCTTTAATGAGCATTCAAGGTCGGTCTGGAGCAAGTTATATTATTGTCCTGTTTTATGGACAAATCATGACATTGAATTCATTCGAGGTCTTGGCAGGAGAATATTTGCACTGACCATCATAAGTCTTGACACTGAATCTCTGTTGATATATATATATATATATATATATATATGCCAGTGACAGTCCTTTGGGTTGTAAACTTGAGCAACCCGACCAAGATGCCGCGCCTGATGTGTTTAGATATCTGCATATTTCCGGAAGTCTCTGCACAGGGGGGGCCGACATGCTCTGGATATCGGAATGAGTCAGAGAATTTTTTAAACTAAAGTTATTGACCCCCCTCGCACTAAACTTATGGGCCCCCTTCCAACTAAAGCTATTCACCCCCTCGCACTAAAGTTATGGGCCCCCTTCCAACTAAAGCAATTGACCCCCTTGCACTAAAGTTATGGCCTCCTTGCACTAAAGTTATGGGCCCCTTTCCAACTAAAGCTATTGAACCCTTGCACTAAAGTTGTGGCCCCCCTTGCACTAAAGTTATGGGCCCCCTTCCAACTAAAACCATTGACCCCTTGCACTTAAGCTATGGGCCCCCTTCAACTAAAGCCATTGACCCCCCTTGCACTAAAGCTATGGGCCCCCCTTCCAACTAAGCCTTGACCCCTTGCACTAAAGTTATGGGCCCCCTTCCAACTAAAGCCTTTGACCCCCTTGCACTAAAGCTATGGGCCCCCTTCAACTAAAGCCATTGACCCCCTTGCACTAAAGCTATGGGCCCCCTTCCAACTAAGTTATTGACCCCTTGCACTAAAGTTATGGGCCCCCCTTCCAACTAAAGCCATTGACCCCCTTGCACTAAAGCTATGGGCCCCCTTCAACTAAAGCTATTGACCCCCTTGCACTAAAGTTAAGGGCCCCTCTTCCAACGAAAGCTTTTGAACCCTTCGCGCCAAAGTTATGCCCCCCCCTTTGAACTAAAGTTATTGACCCTCTCCTACATATTCACCGTTTAAGGGTCAATATTTGTCCCTTCTGTCCGCCACCTTGGGAACTAGTCTAGAGTGACCATCGCGACACAACGTCCAGGACGGATGGTCGTGCGGTACAGCACTTGACTGTCGACCTAAGGGTCCCTGGGTTCGAGCTCAAGTAGGTCTCCATGATGGAGATGAAAGAAGGGGCTTTGTAGTCTCTATGATATAAACATCTTATTCTTCCAGAAACACACCGGGAACTGAATTCCCGGGGAAACCACTCCGTCCGTACCCAATGTCCATTGTGTTTCATTTTTTGACTTTTGATGTCTATATATGTTATTACATTGTTAATGTTTGTTGTTACGACAATTTTACGACAATGTCTCCTATTTTTCAAACGGCACGTGTGTGTGTGTGTGCGTGTGCGTGCGTGCGTGCGTGCGCCCGCGTCCGTCTGTCCGTCCTCGTCCGTTGGACATGAGAATTACTTTTTTTTAAAAACTCTTCATTTGTTGTTTTTATGTCTAGCCAATCACACGCTGTTTACCTTTCAATATTTAATTAAAGACGAGAAGATTAGTTTTAAGAATTAAATTGAAACAGGATAACCTCTTCGGTCAATACTTCTCGCTGAGTTTGGTCCCTTCATTTTCCATGCTGTTGTCTTCTCCCTCCCCCCCTCGATGTTCAGTTTGGTTTACATTACATTTTACATGGACACGCCTTCAAACTCTCTCTCTCTCTCTCTCTCTCTCTCTCTCCCCTCTCTCTCTCTCTCTCTCTTTTTCACATACATGCGCACACGCACAAATACATCATCTTGGCCATCATTGAGAAGTTAAAATACTAAAAATTCTGAGTTTTTATGTGCGGTGCCGAACCTAGGGATTTGAGGGCGCCGTTGGATTGGGGGCCCCTGCATTTTTAACATTCGACATCATGACATGAGATAATGTACTTAATATATCATATTTTAAAAAAATATTTTGGGGGACCCCGGGGGGGGGGACTTTCGAATTCGGACTCCTACCCTAGGTAAGCCTTTGTTAATGTGGTTTTCTTTTTTAGTCCCTCTGTGCGTGTGTATGTGAGAGGGGGGTCTTTAGGGTTGTCTTTTTATGGCTTGCCGGAGTTATCGTTACTGACATCTAGACTCAGACTGTGACCGTGGAACAGGACGGAAGGGAAAAATAAACCCTGAAACATAGAGTGTGGTTAAATGAGCAATAGAAGTGGCGTGTGTGCGAGGGTATGTGACCCCGGGGGGGGGGGGGGGGAGGGAGGGGGGTATCTAAGTAGTCTGTTCGACAGCCAACTTGGTTATTCCCAGGTGGTGGTAGTTAAACAAGAAAACTTTCCTAGGTTTTTTTTTTGTTTTTTTTTTTAAGTTTTTTTTTTTTTGTTTTCAAATTTCCTCTTCAGTTATTCTAGAAACGTTAAGTTGAGTAATATTATGGGATGTCGGAACCTTGAGGTGAAAACGTATTAAGGTCAACTGTAATAACTGTGGCGTGGATTGAATTAGCCGTTGGGTTTATTCTTGACGTCGTGTGCTGTGGAAAATGCATGGGTGAGGTGAGGGAGCTTCGTTACAGGTGAGCACAGCCAAACAGGCGGGGGAGTCAGTGGCTGTGAGTCATAGTTGGGATTGGTCACGAGTCAGAGGCGAGTGGCAGCAAGCCAGTCGTTATTGGCGACGAGTCAATGGCAGTTAGAGGACAGTAGGGGAGTCAATGGACGTGAGTCAGTGGCGGCGCGTCAGTAACGGTGCTGTAGCTGCAGTGGTGATGTCTACATCCATGGTGCAGGCAGTTAAGTGTAGCTATTCGGGAGGGGGAAAAAGAATCCCCCCAGTGCGTTACTTTGGGCCTCACCCAGGGGCGCCTATACCGTACTTCCTTTTGGGGCGTACATTTTTTTAAGAACGCCCTGTCGCCCCTAACTGTGGTTACGCCACTGGGTGCAGGGCGCATTGAGTCGTGTCGTCGTCCCCATTGCGTCATCTCTCCGCCTTCCGGTATGTTCAGTCGCGAGTCACGTATTCATAGCTTTGATTGGATTGTTCATAGCTGTGATTGGATTGTTTATAACTGTGATTGGATTGTTTATAGCTGTGATTGGATTGTTTATGGAGCTGTGATTGGATTGTTTATAGCTGTGATTGGATTGTTTATAGATGTGATTGGATTGTTTATAGCTGTGATTGGATTGTTTATAGCTGTGAATGGATTGTTTTATAGCTGTGATTGGATTGTTTATAGCTAAGTGATTGGATTGTTTATAGCTGTGATTGGATTGTTTATTGCTGTGAATGGATTGTTTATAGCTGTGATTGGATTGTTTATAGCTGTTAGGTTGGATTGAATTTTATAAAAGCAATGTGATTGGATTGTTTATTTAACTATGAATGGATTGTTTATAGCTGTGATTGGATTGTTTATAGCTGTGATTGGATTGTTTATAGCTGTGATTGGATTGTTTATAGCTGTGATTGGATTGTTTATAGCTGCAGATTGGATTCTTTATTGCTGTGATTAGATTGTTTATAGCTGTGATTGGATTGTTTATTGCTGTGGATGGATTGTTTATTGCTGTGAATGGATTGTTTATTGCTGTGATTGGATTGTTTATAGCTGTGATTGGATTGTTTATAGCTGTGATTGGATTGTTTATAGCTGTGATTGGATTGTTTATTGCTGTGATTGGATTGTTTATTGCTGTGAATGGATTGTTTTATAGCTGTGATTGGATTGTTTATAGCTGTGAATGGATTGTTTATAGCTGTGATTGGATTGTTTATAGCTGTGATTGGATTGTTTATAGCTGTGATTGGATTGTTTATTGCTGTGAATGGATTGTTTATAGCTGTGAATGGATTGTTTATAGCTGTGATTGGATTGTTTATAGCTGTGATTGGATTGTTTATAGCTGTGATTGGATTGTTTATAGCTGTGAATGGATTGTTTATAGCTGTGAATGGATTGTTTATAGCTGTGATTGGATTGTTTATAGCTGTGATTGGATTGTTTATAGCTGTGATTGGATTGTTTATAGCTGTGATTGGATTGTTTATTGCTGTGATTGGATTGTTTATTGCTGTGAATGGATTGTTTATTGCTGTGAATGGATTGTTTATAGCTGTGATTGGATTGTTTATAGCTGTGATTGGATTGTTTATAGCTGTGATTGGATTGTTTATTGCTGTGATTGGATTGTTTATTGCTGTGATTGGATTGTTTATTGCTGTGAATGGATTGTTTATAGCTGTGATTGGATTGTTTATATGCGATCATTATTTTATTGGTTTTTTCGGCATACATACTTTAAAAAAAAAAACATGCGTGTCTTGGTGACCTAAGCAGTACAGAAAGGTTAGCACAGAGAAGAGTTCACCAGATGGTATCCAACTAATCTGTCCCCCCCCCCTTTCCTCCTTTCCCCAAACCTCTTCCCCGCTTTGGATTTCAATATTGTTTTATTTTGTTTTTTATTTTCTTTCTTCAAATTATGTTCTTCTGTTCTAAAAAAAATAATATTTCATTCTATTATAAGCTTTTAAATAGTCCTACGCATTATAAACCGGAAGTATTCCATCGTTAAATTAATCCCACGTGTCTCACCTTTGACCTCTCCTCAACCCATTTTATGAACCGTAACTCACCCCCCCCCCTTTCCAGGCCCCACAGACCTTATTATTCATGTTTTCATTTATTCTTTTGCTTTTTTTTCCCCTTAATAATTTATGTTGTCTATTGAAATTCTAAAAAAAAAATAATTTAATACAATTTATAAGTTGTTCAGTGTTTATATATTTTATTATTCCAAGTTCAAGTGATATAATGTCATCCACTACCAGACTCTATCCGTTTGTCCACCACTGTCACATTCAAACTAAGACGTAAAAATTGGTCATAGACTCTCGAAAACATGTATTTGTTTACACTATTGTAGTAACATAAAACCAGTGGCGTATTGGGAGGGGGAACGAGGTGGACCGCCGTTCCCTTACCTTTTTTTCAGAACGGGAACGCGTTCCAGAACTTTTTCATGTCCCGACAACTCCCACATTTTTGTTGCTCCCACTATGAGTTGTTTCCCTTACTTCTTATTTTACCAATACATCACTGGATAAAACTGCATCGCTCATCATACATTCAGATGAGTTTTGAGTACAGCGCCATGCAGCTTAATGTTTCGTATGAAGTAAAACTTCAAGTTGGCATGTCCCGAATCTTTCATACTGGCAGTGGTATTGTTGTTTTACATTGTCTTGTACAAAAAGCTGAAATTATACATTTCTTTTCTTTCTTTCTTTCTTTTCTTTCTTTCTTTCTTTTCTTTCTTTCTTTCTTTTCTTTCTTTCTTTTCTTTTCTTTCTTTCTTTCTTTTCTTTCTTCAACATTTCATAGCAAACAAACAAATAACAACTGTGTGACGTGGTCGGATGAGAGACACTCTGTGGATAAAACTCTGCCACAGACATGTTCAGGGTCGTTAGTCTTGTTAGTACCGGTCAGTCTCATTCTGCCCACGCTTAGACGTTGACCAGCAATATCAGGACCGGATGTCATCTTGACCAGAGGTCAGTCATTAGGTCCATAGGTCAGTCATCAGAACCAGAGACCAGTCATCAGAACCAGAGGTCAGTCAACTTGACCAGAGATCAGTCATCTTGACTGATGCCAGTCATCAGGACCAGAGGTGAGTCATCAGTACCAAAGGTTAGTCATTAGTACCAAAGGTCAGTCATCAGGACCAGTGGTTAGTCATCTTGACCAAAGACCAGTCATCTTGACCTGCCAGTCATCAGGACCAGAGGTCAGTCAACTTGACCAGAGATCAGTCATCTCGACTGATGCCAGTCATCAGGACCAGAGGTCAGTCATTAGTACCAAAGGTCAGTCATCAGGACCAGTGGTCAGTCATCTTGACCAGAGGTCAGTCATCCTGCTCATGATCTAATTGTTTTCAGTGCAGACGGCGTTTTATTTTTTTTTCTCGTTTGTGGTCACTATAAGGTCATGACTGCATGCAAAAGGTCATCTAGGTCTGCTATAACCACAGTTGGTAATGAATCACTAACAGGACCAACGGCTGCCCCGTGGACGTCACTAGAGCTGTTGACGTCCCAGGGAGGAAAACTTATAAACAATGCCCGCCCCATTCCCTTACCTAAAATACCAGGGTTGGGAAAAAATGACGCCCCTACACGGCCCGACAAGGGCAAAAATACGGCCCGCGGGCAAACTCTGGCCCTCCGGACTATTTAAACCGGCCCGCCCACCACACGTTTCAGAGGGAAGTACGCCCCTGGCCTTTTTTTTTTTGTGTTATGGCGTTTTACATTTCGGTTGTATTAGTCGACGTCAGCACACTCTCCACGTCCATCTGGTCCGGCCCGCCGGTCATTTTTAAAAAGCCCTACGTGGCCCCGCGACCCGAAAATTGAGTCCACCACTGACTAGCCCCCCCCCAGACGTGGGGAAAGTCAACGCCGCCCAAGTGGAAAAACCGCACCTCCCTGCCGCCCCATAGTTACGCCACTCCCCCCCCCCCGCGGACATATACACACACACACATTTTACACCAGCACAATGACAAAACACCCACCAAGTATCTGCAGATTACTTCAGATAATTGACGGATGACTCACGGTCCTCTCACCTCTAGAGCTCACACTCAGCTTGCGATCTTTTTACTGGTCCCTACACCCCTCCCCCTCTTTCCCAATGACCCTAGCCGCTTTGTGTAATAAATCAAATGGTTTTCTGTACTGGTTTACACACATACATACACAACGCACACACTCGAACAACCCAAGTCCAGTCCCATCTATTCACACAATTTCTGTATTTCCCAGAGATAAGCTTCACAGCGCTTGTCGGTTCAAATCAATAAGTATAACCAGACATCATCAGGTTGATACTTGAATATCTCTGAGGTAACTCTTGATGTACGAGCCTATCTATCAGCCGCCCCTCTACATTAACCTAAATATCAGCCTGACATCTACAGGCCTAAATATCAGCCCACCATCTACAGGCCTATCTATCAGCCCACCATCTACAGGCCTATCTATCAGCCCACCATCTGCAGGCCTATCTATCAGCCCACCATCTACATGCCTATCTATCAGCCCACCATCTATAGGCCTATCTATCAGTCCACCATCTACAGGCCTATCTATCAGTCTTACATCTACATGCCTATCTATCAGCCCACCATCTGCAGGCCTATCTATCAGCCCTACCATCTACAGGCCTATCTATCAGCCCACCATCTACATGCCTATCTATCAGCCCACCATCCCTATGCCTATCTATCAGCCCACCATCTACAGGCCTATCCTATCAGCCCACCACACCACAGGCCTATCTATCAGCCCACCATCTACAGACCACTACATCCAGCCGCCCCTCTACAGGGCTATCTATCAGCCCACCATCTACAGGCCTATCTATCAGCCCACCATCTACATGCCTATCTATCAGCCCACCATTTATAAGGCCTATCTATCAGCCCCACCATCTACAGACCACTACATCAGCCACCCCACTCTACAGGCCTATATAATATGTTTACCATCTACAGGCCTATCTATCAGGCCACATCTACAGACCACTACATCAGCCGACCCTCTACAGGCCTCTATATCAGCCGCCTCTCTACAGACATACATATCAGCCTCCCCCTCTACAGACAAATATATATCAGCCTCCCCTCTACAGACATATATATCAGCCTCCCCACTACAGACATATATATCAGCCCACCCTCTACAGACATATATATCAGCCGACCCTCTACAGACATATATATCAGCCGGCCTCTACAGACATATATATCAGCCGCCCCTCTACAGGTCTATCATAGTGGTACTTCCATTATTTCATTATCATTGTAAACATTTTCATGTCTTGAACATGACGATCTTAGAGAAAACACATCTATTTTATCTCAAGTATACTTTCCGGTTTGAATATTATTTTGTCATTTTTTGTTTACTTTGTTTAAAAAAAGAGAGGGTGGGGGGGAGGTGTTGGGAGTGGAAGATGTTGAGAAGTGTGATTCGAATAACTAAAAGGTTTCATGCCATTGGCCGTTTGTTCGTTTTTTTTGTTTGACCATACAAACTTGTACGTCTGCCCATCGCGTCACTAATTCTATTTACATTTTGAAATTAGTTGCATCTGGCGATGGTTCTATCATCAGGAGAGCGGGCGAGAGATAAGACATTCAATAGTTTTGCTCCAGATAATTATGTCAAGTGTAATGTATCTTGTATTATGTCATGTGTTCCCCATCTTGTATTATGTCATGTGTAATGGGTCTTGTTTTTATCCAACCCGCCATCTACCTTGCTATCTATCAGCCCACCATCTACAGGCCTATCTATCAGCCCACCATCTACAGACCACTACATCAGCCGCCCCTCACAGAGGCCTATCTATCAGCCCCACCATCTACATGCCTATCTATCCAGCCCACCATCTACAGACCACTACATCAGCCGCCCTTCTACAGGGCTATCAATAACCCCCCTGACCTATCTTGTAATATATCTATACATTTTTATATTATACACATAATGTAATCCCCATTATATTCCGTATAATGTATCTTGTATTATGTTATGTATATTGTAACCTTGTATTATTTCATGTATAATGTATCTTGTATTATATTTATTTAACATAATGTAACTTGTATTGTATTACCCTTCATATAATGTATCTTGTATTATGTTGTGTATAATGTAACTTGTATTATGTTGTGTATATTGAATCTTGTATTATGTTATGTATAATGTATCGTGTTGTATGTCATGTGTAATGTATCTTGTATTATGTCATGTATCTTGTATTATGTCATGTATCTTGTATTATGTCTTAATATCTTGTATTATGTTATGTGTAATGTATCTTAATTTATGTTACGTGTAATGTATCTTGTATTATGTCATGTATCTTGTATTATGTTATGATGTAATGTATCTTATTTTTATGTTACGTGTAATGTATCCTGTATTATGTTACGTGTCATGTATCTTGTATTATGTCATGTATCTTGTATCTTGTTGTTTTTTCTCTGGCGAAAATTTGTTTTAATTCATTTTTCATGCCACCTGTTATCTCTATTAACCCACTTGTCTACACTCCCTGTATTCCATCTCTTGTCTCCTTCCATCTCACTCCTTCCCTCTTCCTTTCCGTCCTCTCCTCCCTCCATCCTACTCCCTGTCCCCTCGCCCTGTCTCTATCTCTATGTTTCATTTTAATGTAAAATTTTTACGTTTTTTTTTTTCTTTTGCCTGAATGACCTTCCATAACGTAATTCTAATTTAAACTTAATGATGTTTTACATCTTAAATACACAGCATGTTTCCCCCCTTGTATGCAATGCTCTGCGGTGTGTGTATATATATATATATATATATATATATATATATATATATATATATATATATTACTGTTTAATGGCATTGTTAAATTTCCCTTTTGACATTTATTATTGTAACAGTTCGGAGCCACGTTCATCTCGTTTAACAGACTTTTAAATTTTATTCTTCACCCCAGCAAGGAAGTATTGTTTTAGAAATATTTGGAGTTTTTTTTTTTCTTTACGAAAATATCTTTTTTTTGGAAGACTTTGCTAAAAATGATTTACCTGGTTAACAAAATTGAGCAAAAAATGTTTAAGCCTACACAAAATGACTTCTTTGTTCTTTGACACACAAATTGTCTAATTTGACTGCAAGATGAGACAGCGGCCCACCGCTGGTTGAGTTAATCCTCATTTCCTTTCAAGTTTTTTTTAATTTTTAATTACAGAAGTGTAGTTTTCTTTTAATCACCACACCCCCCCCCACCCCCACCTACAGCCCGCAGCCTAACCGCATTTCAAAATTGTACAATATTTACTGCGATCGAACTTTAATTCTCACGGCGGGGCGGCGGGGGGGAGCGAAGAGGAAATCAGTCGCCCCGGGCGGCACTTTAATTTTTTCACCACTTTTATTACATGGGGCGACACATTTTTTGTTGATTCTGTCCCGCCCCCTCCCACCCCGCGGGCGGCTTAACGGTTTGCTATGCAGCAATACCATGGCCTTTGTATAAACTCGGCATATGAAGGGATTAAGTGGTGGCTAGCACAACGCCCAGCCGCCTTTACTTCTCCAACTTAAAATCAAGTACCCATTACAAAAAAGCTGGGGTGTGGACTTGGGGACTAAATTGACCACAGAAATATCTGTAGGATAGATTTTTGTTTCTTCAGGAGTTCATGGACGCAACTATTGAGCTATCGGTATCGATATTATATTAACAGAATTTCAGTCGATTTCTCATTTCATTTCTCATTGGACTTAAATGTTCTGTCTGCGACGCTTCCATAAAGTTTGTTTGTTCTATAATTCGGTATTCGAATAGGAAGCTTTCAGAAGTATCTTGAATAGTATCGTAATCGGTAAAAATATGTTTCATATCGTCCAATTGTTGTCGTTTGTTACTTGAAGAATTCTTGCACAAAAAAAAACTACAAGATTTTTTTATTTTAAACTTCAAACTAATTACTGTAATTTTCTTGAATTCGTTGATTCTATTATTTTTTTAGTTTTGTTTTTACCAATTTGTATTCACATATTCTTTAATTATGACTTTTGACTCGCTGTGATAAAATTATTTACTTTGAGCATTTTTTTTCAATACTCTATAAGAATGAACATTTTTGTACTCTTTAAATGTCCAAACTGATGAAGTGACTTACAGAAATTAACGTGAAATTTAAATATAGTGGTATAACTCTTGACAATAAGGATAATAAAAATATAGAGTTGTTTCCCGCGTCCAAAGAGAGAAAGAGAGAGAGAGAGAGAGAGAGAGAGAGAGAGAGAGAGAGAGACCGAAGAGAATGAAAACAGGAAGTAAAAAAATAGGAAGAAGAAAGACAGGAAGGAAAATAATCAAGATGGCGGTATGACGTTAATAATGAACATGATGCACAGACTAATAGTGAATGAGAAAGTAGCCTCGAACACTAAATACTAAGTATTGACAGACACACATATTGATGGTTAAAGCACAGTCTTTTCTTCTTTATTTATAAGTTTTATTCAGTGTGTATATAGGTTTTATTAATAAACAAGGTTCAATTGCCATTCTAATTGGTTGTCGTTGAATATATGCCTGTATTAGTTGTGTTACTCTATATTTTAAAACTACAATTAGAGTCACGATATTAAATTTACTATCTGCCCTCTTGGCATAAATAATTTAAAAGTGGGTCATTACTGTTATTGTACATATTGGAGGGTTGAGTTAAACTTGTGAGCTTCTAGTGTCCACAGAGGTTTGACCCCCCTGCGAGTGGCTCCTTGCCCGGACACTTTAGGTTTTTATAATCAATCGGTCATTTAACTCAATGTATTGAACTCTCCTCGATAGTGGTCTGACCCTCATTTGGTAACCTGCCCACCACTCGAGATGACCCGAGGGGCAAATACAAATGAATTGATGTGTAAACAAATGATTCCTAAATAAAACACAAAGATGATGACTGGATGTATCAGGAAGGACAGCCATTGGAGCCACGCCCACAAAACATCTTTGAAGAAGCGAAGAGGAGAGCGAGTGAGGGAGAGAGAGAAGGGGACAGAGAGAGAGAGAGAGAGAGAGGGGAGAGGGTGAAAGGGGCACACAGAGAGAGAGAAAGAGGGGGACAGGGGGGGATATAGGGAGAGAAAGAGAAAAAGGGGAGAGAGAGAGTATAAGGGAGGGGAGAGTGGTATTCTATAACAAATCAAGAGTTACCCCCATAAAGGGTGCCATGTATCATACATGCTTTATATATATGAAGTTGGGGCAGGAGGTTCTAAGTGGGCAAAGAACACAAAAAGTTTAAGAGCACCGTAATATTCAACTCGATGTGGGTGAGTGAGAGAGAGAGAGAGAGAGAGAGAGACAGAGAGAAAGTTATTGAGAATTATTGTGGTACAGCTGTAACCGTGAATGTAAATTAAAAATAAAAAAGAGAGAGGGTGGGGGGAGAGACTGGGGGATAGGGGAAAGAGAAGGAGATAGAGAAAGGGAGAAGGGCCCGAGACAGAGAGTGGAAGGAGAGAGACTAGAGAGGAGAGACCGAAAAAGAGGCAGAGATAGAGAGAGACAGATGGAGAGAAGAGAGAGATATGGCGAAGGGGAAAAAATTACATAAATCAATCACTTCAGAAGACTTTGAACCAGAGTGACTCCTGGTCTCACATTTTATTTAGTTAAAACCTGTTTACTCACGCTCTCAAGCTCACACACGCGCGTTTTCGCCCAGTCTTGCCGACAATGTAACCACACACACCGGACTGAGAGACGGTGAAACTTATTTTCCTCCCAGCTGGGACGTCCCGTTTCCTGACCCTGTGTTGATTTACTTTGAAATACTTTCTGTATGATACGGGGCATCAATTTTAAGTGATGCTAACAGAGTTAGTTGTTTTACCTTGAAGTATTGATAATGTAAGAAGTACTGGGTGCGCCTATAAAAGTTATCCGAATATATATATATATATATATAGATAGATAGATAGATAGATATATGATATAGATATATCATACTTCAATTCTCATCTCTCGTCTAAATTATTATGGGGGCTGTGAAAACAGGCCACCCTGGGACAAGAAGCCGCATACTGAATGGCCCCTACCCCCACCGTTCTCCGACTCCTGGACTATATATATATATATATATATATATATATATATATATATATATATATACACACGTCATCTTTGTGTGTCATAGGGGTAGTTTTGAGTATTGATCTATTTCTAATCACTGATGTACCCCAGTACGTCTGATTAGGTTTATAACTCACGAGAACACCCGGTTTCCACATATCAGACACCCCCCCCCCGACCCCCTCCCCCCCACACACACACATTCCCTTACCCATTAATGTCTACCCCGATGTGCCATCAAGTTGTTTACACAAACGTATGGGGAATTCCTGGAAATGGCAGTACAACGACGTGGATTGTTCGACTGTATTGAACTAACGGAAGTGAAGAGAATGAGTTCAATAGGCACAACCAACCCCCACACCCCCCACCCTCCCACCCCCCTTCCCTTCAACTCCATACCCCAGGCCATCTTTATTACTGTCCAGGATTCTCATTGTGTGTGTTTGTGTGTGTGTACGTGTGTGTGTGTCTTCACTCTATCTAAACTTTTTTTTTTAATGTAACATGTTCACAATTTTTCATTGGGCTATTTTGTTTACACAAAGTTTAAATTAAAAAATTCTAACAGGAAATTGTATGATTTAGGAACGAAGCGAGTTTTCAAAACTTATAGGACTAAAATGTCAGTCTCTGATGTGCCAACCAGCTCCCGTAGCGTGAAAATTCTACAGCAGGGGCCAGGCATTCTACAGCAGGGGCCAGGCATTCTCAACAGGGGGTCAGGCCAATAGCAGGGGGAGGGGCAGGAAATAAATGTTACTAAGTAGAGCAAACAAGCAGAAGGGGCCAGACAAAACGTTGGGGGGGGGTCGGTCCCCAAGGCCCCCCCCCGCACGCTACGGGCCTGGTCCCAACCTACCAACACACTACGGCACTATCTGTGGTGTTAGTCTCTGATGTTCCGACATGTCAACCCAATACAGTTCCGTGTGTGGTGTCAGTCTCTGTTGAGCCAATCTATCAACACGCTACAGTTTGATATGTGGTGTCAGTCTCTGTTGAGCCAATCTATCAACACGCTACAGTTTGATATGTGGTGTCAGTCTCTGTTGAGCCAATCTATCAACCCACTACGACTCTTTCTGTTTTGTCAGGGTGTGATGTACCCAACCTACCAACCCACTACAGCTCTTTTTGTGTTGTTTCATTTAACTAACATTTGCATGCTTCTGAGCCATTTTTCAGCCCCCTCGCTTCTTTCTTTTCACCCCACTATATGACCTTCTTGTCGCTACGTAAAGGTCACCCCAGTTACTTTCAGCCCAAGCGCCCCAGACATATTAACTCCCTCTCAACTCGCCATACTAACTTGCCCCCAGACATACTACACACCACCCAATACCCAATCTTTCTGCACCCCCTTCGAATCAACCAACAACCACTGTTCTACTCCCTCTGGTAACGATTTTTTTGTTTTGTTACGCGGAATCATCTGACGTCACACACCTCCATGACCTTTATCCACCAAATGACGGACGGAGTCACCAGAAAGAAATATTATTTTTTCAATTCTTTTTTTCCATTTGTCTTACATTCTGGTGTTAGTTTGCGTTTCGCTCGCCATAATCCCGTTACAATTTTTTAATATTTTATGCAAAACACTCTTTCCGTGGAGATTAAAAGAGGCGAAAGGTAATTTTAAAACAAGGGAGATGAAACTACACCCACTTGTGGTGAAATATGCATTAATTGGAAACCTTTTTTCATTACTTTATTTTGGGATTTAATAAGAGCGTCTTTACATATAATGCACGTGGGAATATAGCCGCGAGGAAGTCAATACTCTCTCTCCCCACCTCCCCCTCCAATTTTGTAGCAAATTTATCTTAATGAGAACATTTACTTTGATTATTTTCTTCAAAGCGCTTGAAGTCATCTTTAAGAAAAAAGATAATAACAAAACAAGCTCAACATGAAACAATGTTCAATTATTTTTTTTTTTGGGAAAACTTTTGAAATCGAAAGTGAAAAGAGATTCCGTAATATTTTAAGTTCAAGAGCGCATGCGTTCAAAAAAAGTTGGAACCGCCAATCGCTAGGCAGGAAAAGGTGTTGTTTTCTCGTCTGCTTTACTGCGTACAATACTGTTGTTTCCAGGGCCGGTTTCAAAGTCTCTGGGGCCCAGGGTAAATGATTTTAGACATGTGGCACACTAAGCACGATAATTCCGTCGATTGGGCGGGTGAGGGGAACAGGGGGCATCGCAGCATTGAATAGATTGAATAGAAATTAATACTGGAAGGGGGCCCTTGTGACCTCTAGGCGGTTGGGCCATTTTGCTGTGAACATGTATGAACTGATTGTCGATTAGCATTACACGACCAATTTTTCTTTAAATTAGGTCAGGAAATCAAAGTCTCTCAAAATACAATAGCTATGCAGTTCTTCCGTTGCAGATCCAATCCCCCCCCCCTTTCGTATATATGCACCAACAAACTCCCAAACACACACACACACACACACACACACACACACGCTTGTTAAAACGTTGGTAATTAGATTATGCTGAACTAATTATGTCTTTACATTAATTGATATATACCATATATATATGGCATATACCCAATGCACCCACACTGTTATATTTTTTAGTATCACCATTTGATTTACATATAATAGAATTATCATTACAGTTTATTTTTGCTACCATATGGTGAGTGCATTCTAATAACAAACAAAAGAAAGTTTAAAATTTTTTTAAAGTTTCACCACATTATTGAATGTGACCAGGAATAACTGACTAATTTCTTTCTTATTTTTTTTAAATAAACTAATATATCTATCCCAGATTAAGTTATCCTCAACACTCACACTTCCGTCTGTTTTATTTCTTTTATCAAACATCTCTAGATGTGTCGGTATATTTGATCTGAGGATGTGCCATCTAGCGGACAATACTATCAAGCTAAAAAATATGCCATAGGAAATTCCCCATTTTCAGTTCTTGAAAATGAAAATAGAAATCTATTTTTAACTGGATCGCGCTTCATATTCCTGGTATCAAAATTATTTTTTCTACACAGTTATCTCTTTT
>JAGDYQ010000205.1:967270-1003101 GCA_021962125.1 Bulinus truncatus | reverse complement strand
CTCTACATATATGACCTTACATAAGTCCCTACATATGACCCTACATAAGTCTCTACATATGACCCTACATATGACCTTACATAAGTCCATACATATGACCCTACATAAGTCCCTACATATCACCCTACATTAATCCCTACATAAGTACCTACATATGACCCTACATATGACCAGGGTTGTTAGTATCGAAGTATCGGTATCGGCCAATACAGTATCGGCGATACTTTTTAGTATTGGTTGCTGTATTGCCGACCCTTTTTGTATCAAGTATTGATTTGTGTATCGCCGATACATTTTAAGCGAAAAATTTTCGATACTCGATACCAATACTTTTCTATCGGTATTTTAAGAATGTATTGTAACAAATTCTGACAAAAATGTATCTTAAAATGTTCAAAATGAGCACAAAATTATAATTCATAAACTCAATAGAATACCCCCACTATTTGTATGTTTATCAGTTTTGAATAAAAATCAAAATATCACAATTGTACTGTTCACACAATTCAGAATTTCTTTTGCAGAAAAACAAAAGCGATTTTAATACCTTGATTTAAACGTAATCTACATGAATTCAACCACTGCTGGTAATCATAGCCATCAACCTTACCAATATTAACACCACCCAACTACCCACAAATACAACCACGTTCGGCGAGTTGAAGGAAAATATAAATTTTAATTTTCTTTTGAAGTGTTTGCTTTGCGCGCCGATATCTATAAATGTTATTCTTATACTCTTTCATTCATTTACTTTCTATCAACTATTTGTTCAATGTTTCAATGAACGGCAGAAAAGAAAACTTTATTTCTTTTTTGATCGATCTGTCAGTTCTATAAAAACTTGACTAACTTGCACTCTTTATATTTTAAATAAAAATATTTTTCGTTCACAAAAGTATTGTATTGGTATCGATTTTGGCAATACATTTTTACTTGAGTATTTGTATTGGTATTGGCGATACTCTTTTCGTGAAGTATTGGTATTGGTATTGACAATACAATTTAAGAGTATTGTTAACAACCCTGCATATGACCCTACATATGACCCTACATACGTTCCTACATAAGTCACTACATATGACCCTACATAAGTCCCTACATATGACACTACATAAGTCCCTACATATGACCCTACATAAGACCCTACATAAGTCCCTACATATGACCCTACATAAGTCCCTACATATGACCCTACATAAGTCCCTACATATGACCCTACATAAGTCCCTACATATGACTCTACATAAGTCTTTACATATGACCCTACATAAGTCCCTACATATGACCCTACATAAGTCCCTACATATGACCCTACATAAGTCCCTACATATGACCCTACATAAGTCCCTACATATGACCCGACATAAGTCCCTACACAGGTCACTACATAAGTCCCTATATAAGTCTCTACATACGTCACTACATAAGTTCCTATATAAGTCTCGACATATGACCCTACATAAGTCTCTACATAAGTACCTACATAAGTCTCTACATAATCTGATATCGGGACATTTTGTGACTTTAAAAACGTGTCAACGTCAAAAAAATTACATTTTGGTAATAAATTTAAACTCATTATATCTTAGATAAGACGAAAATGTAGAAAAAATAACCGAGAATTAATAGAATTTATCGAGCTAAGTATTAATCAAGTATATAAATATCAATAACACAAAGCGACCGGAAGCCCATTATGATCTTTTCACAAAGACAGCTGACGCGCAGGAATACATGTGAGAAAGGTCCATACCAAAGATGTTAAAATCAATTACTGCTCCATGATGGTGGTAAAAAAAAAGTGCATCATGGGTAAGTGGAGGGCGGTGGAAAGGGGGGGGGGGTGGTGTCAACCCGTCCGTACTTCCCTTGTTACGTCAGTAGTGCCCCCCCGCCCATAAACTTAAGTACGTCACTTCCGCTTTACAAAGAAATCGCACCACCGCCCCGTACCGTAGAACAACAGTAGAGCGTCCCCAACACACACACACACACACAAATATATATATATATATATATATATATATATATATATATATATATATATATATATATATATATATATATATATAAATTGTTTCGTTTCTTAATTACCCTAGACCAGTTTTTACATTTTTCAAATCACATCACACAAACAAAAAAAGAAAAAAAAATGTATATAACCACAAAACCAAACGAAATCGTGATCACTACCAGAGTGTGACGAATACCTTCTGTCACAATGACTCTCCTCTTCCACACACCCCCGACACACCCCTTTCTATAAATCTCCCCTGTCAGGTGGGGGGGGGGGGTATCAATCTTCTTTTTAAGCCCGTAGCCTTGATCCCGACACCGGACAACACTTTGACTTTATTTCTTTTTTTTTTTTTAAATAGGTTCGTCGTATTTTCGTTTTAAGTTGTTGAGTTGAATTGAACGGAATTCTCAAACTGTTCATGCGCAGATAACTCTTTTACTGTAGCGTATTTTTGAGGGGGGGGGGGTAGGAGATAATCTCCCCCCCCCCCAGTTGCATTATTTGGGGAGGAGGGAGGGGCGCCAAGTTGATATTTTAAGAAAACCCAATGGCGTAACTCGTATACATCAAAATTGATTTTGTACTTTAGTAAAACGAGTTTTTTTTTTTTTACACACCCCCTGCCCCCGGGGCGTAATCGACGGTGTAATAGATCGTGGTATTTGGGGAGGGGGAGGGGGGGTGGGGGGGAGAACATTATGAAAGATAAACTTTTTATTGTTTTGTTTTTCTTTTCTGCTCACATTTTCAAAATGGTATCGATACTTAGTGCAGATAAATATAACAATGTAGGAGGGCCCAGCATTAATAGATAGATAGATTGTAAACATGTCAATGCTAAGTACATAGTAACTTGGTGGACGCTAAAGATGTGTTGAATTAATAGACAGAAGGTATGTGACGTTATACACAGCTAACTTCTCTCTCTCTCTCTAATCATCATTTAAAATGTTTTGATGTCCGCATGTAAATATGAATGTGGCTTCTTGTATCTACATACATATATTCCACCTGCCGAATATCTTTGGAAGTCTTGGCCTAGGGATCCCGAATATCTTTTGAGGTCTGGGACTAGGGACCCCGAATATCTTTTGAGGTCTGGGACTAGGGACCCCGAATATCTTTTGAGGTCTGGGACTAGGGACCCCGAATATCTTTGGAAGTCTGGACCTAGGGCCCTCGAATATCTTTGGAAGTCAGGGCCTAGGGACCCCGAATATCTGTGGATGTCTTGACCTAGGGCCCCCGAATATCTGCGGAAGTCTGGACCTAGGGCCCCCGAATATCTGCGGAAGTCTGGACCTAGGGCCCCCGAATATCTGTGGAAGTCTTCACCTATGGCCCCCGAATATCTTTGGAGGTATCAAACTAGGGCCCCCGAATACCAATGAACGATCATGACACCCACAATTAAATAAAATTAAATAGAACAGTTCAACGAACATGGACCCGGGATCCCCTAGTACTCGTGGGACACGGGGCTCTGGGATCCCCATTTACTCTTAGGATCAGGGGAAGGGGTTCGGAGGAGTCCATTCATCAAGATGGACCTTAACAGAATAACGGTCATTATACTGACCACAAGTCAGTCAAGCCCCCCAAGATTCCATGACACCACCAGACAGGGCCGGAACGAGGGGAGATGTAAAATGAACACATGTCAGGGTCCACTTCCGTTGATGGACCGCCGTCTGCGCACAGTTATCTCTACACATGGGCCCCCAACTTCGACGCCACTGCTCGCCCCCCCCTTATATGGTGACCACCGGATTGCCAAACTATAACGATTCGACATTTAAAAAAAAAATAGAATGCTGACCTTGACGTGTGACGTCATAATGATTTGTACTTGCTGGTCAAGCCATACGACGGTGATGTGGACTCAAACCACGTGACGGTGTTAGACAATGGCAGTCTAGACATGATCTATTTCTAGATGTCAAGTCCATGGACAGAGTACAGAACGCAGCTTAAAATCTTGAAATAAAAAGTCATTTCTTAAGACTTTTTTAACGGTTATTATATTCCAAAGGAATATAATGAATTTGTCCTTTTTCTTCAGATTTCGACATTTGCAATGGTCGGTTCAATAAATTATTCGCATTATGCCAATAATTGTCTCTAAGCATGCTGTAAGAATGTGTCTCTAGGTATGTTGTAAGAATGTGTCGCTAAGCGTTCTGTCAAACTAATTCTCTAGGAATTCTCTTAAAATACAGCCCGACATCTCAGCTAGATGGACGGATGGTCGGGAGGTAAAGTGCTCGACGGGTCAACCGGGGTGGGGGGGGCACTGACTAGATTTCAGTTGAGGACTAAAAGGATATTCAAGGTCAGGGCTAAAGTCTTCCGTGGCGCCTCCATGGCCATTGCACTATCGGCTATGGTGGAGGATGAAAGAAGGGCACCATAAAACAACAGTCCAATTAGTAGTTTATAGGATCTAAGAGATTTCACACACACACAACTTAGTTTGATAAATCAACACGATACCATAATACGATACCGCAACACGATACCTCAGGTTTGATAAATCAGCACGATACCATAATACGATACCGCAATACGATACCTCAGCTGGATAAATCAGCACGATACCATAATACAATACCGCAACACGATACCTCAGTTGGATAAATCAGCACGATACCATAATACAATACCGCAACACGAAGCGTCCGCCTACTATGTAAAAAAAAAACAACAACATAATAACAAAGATCATTGGCCGTTTACATTTTGATTCTAATTTTTCGGAGTACCCATGATAAGTTGTCCCAACACAGGACAATCCAGTTCTTATATGTACATTTGTACACTCCCAACACAGGACAATCCTGTTCTTATGTGTACATTTGTACACTCCCAACACACGACAATGCTGTTCTTATATGTACATTTGTACACTCCCAACACAAGACAATCCTGCTCTTATATGTACATTTGTACACTCCCAACACAGGACAATCCTGTTCTTATAAGTACAATTGTACACTCCCAACACACGACAATCCTGTTCTAATATGTACATTTGTACACTCCCAACACACGACAATCCTGTTCTTATATGTACATTTGTACACTCCCAACACACGACAATCCTGTTCTTATATGTACATTTGTACACTCCCAACACACGACAATCCTGTTCTAATATGCACATTTTTTTTAATAAAGAGCAATACATTGATAACATGTGACCAATCGTATTTCAATGGGAACCGCAGTAAATCGAGAAGTCGTTGAGTGTACTTGTGGCTAGTTCCTATCACATCTACTCATCGGTCACTGCTGACCTGTGGCTAGACCATTTATTATATACTTCACGGTTAATACCAGTGGTTACCAAACTTTTGAAGTTGGTGACCCATTTACAAAAAGAAGTTTTGAGACAGTGTACACGGCCACCAACAAACTTATCTTCGTGTAAATATTTGTTTTAATCATACATCGGAACATGTGCAGTGATTGTTTACGGCATTTTTTTATACTGCTAGTGACATTTTATCAAAGTACATGACATTCACATGGAGTGATATTCAGGTAGATTGACATTCACATGGAGTGACATTCACGTACAGTATAATGCGACGCGCAAAAATAATTAATTCGTTTACCTAAATAAAAAAAAAAAGTAATGAGATGGGAGGGGGAGGGGGAATGGCTTTTGGCGTTAACTTTCTGGGCCACAAGTTTCATTCCGGTCGGGCAGCTTGTTGTGTTTCGTTGCTTACCAAAAATGTAAACATTCTACGTGAAAACTACAGTAGAGGACTGGGTAGGTGGAGAGAAAGTATGAGGGGAGGAGGGCTTGGTTACTGTTGGATAAGGTCTTCTAATAAAGTGCATCTCAGAAAATGGTTGTCTTTCTTTTTACTTATACAAAAAAATAATAATAATAACAGGTCGTTGGCTGTTGTTTACCGTGTGGGTGTGGCGGCCCCATTTATATCTGACAATATAATAGTACATGGGTCAGACCTGTATATCGCCGCTGCTGGGCGCCCTCCAGGGGTCAGACCTGTATGTCGCCTGCTTCTGGGCGCCCTCCAGGGGTCAGACCTGTATGTCGCCCGTTGCTGAACGCGCTTCGTTGGTCAGACCTGTATGTCGCCCAGTGATTGATGCCCTCCATGAGTCAGACCTGTATGTCGCCCATTGATTGATGCCCTCCATGAGTCAGACCTGTATGTCGCCCATAGATTGATGCCCTCCATGAGTCAGACCTGTATGTCACCCGCTGCTGGACGCCCTTCGAGAGAGATGCAAGGTGCTCATTGCATGGCACAAAGTCAATGAAATCTGTGGGTTTTTTTTTTATCTGGGAAAACGATCCGACAGACAGGAATAGCTGGAGAAACTTGAACCATCCATCCAAGACTGACCCGTGGTAAAGCTCTGGTGGGGTGGGGAAGGGGGCAGATCAGGGGGGGGTAGCTGTCCGGTTTCGCAATGGTCATTTACCGATTTGTGCTTATTTGTGGAGAATGAGTCACAATATCGTCTGCTGTTGATAACACAACTGGGATGTTGAGAAGACGATGAACGCGTTTTTTTGTTTAAATATATTTTTAGAGCATTTTCGAAAAAAAATGCTCTATTGTCCCCGTTTTGTCTGTCTGTCTGTCTGTCTGTCCGTCATCACCCTAGATCTCAGCAACCATAAGTCCTAGACCCATGATGTATATATCATTTTGTAGGTCTTGGCCTGCCAAGTGTACATCAAAAGTTCATTTCGCGATCTGACCTCTGAGGGCCGAAAAAGGGGGGCGTTTTAAGTACCGTTTTTCTTATATTTTAAATATAAATAATAAAAGCTAATCAAAGGGGCGTAATCATTATTTATTTTTGTAACAGTTATTCAACATGATTACTTCCCTCTCTATCAAAATTCAGCACAATTTATGGCTGTCACCCGGAAAAAAAAAATACGGATTTCGTCCGGCGTAACCGAAAATGCTCTAAAATGTCCTTTGTCCGAAACGGAAAAGACTTAAATTGCTTGTTTTTAAAACGCTGACAGCTGGTGGAGCACACACTGGACCGGTCGGTTAGCTCCCCGTCCACTGGCCTAGATGGCAGTCCCTAGATGATGTGCCACACGGCCAGTGTTTCATTTCACGACACATTTTGACAAGTAATATTTCGTTTGTCGGCTGTCTATCCTTTTATCTTTTCTCTGAACTGAGTTACAACTTTTGTAAAAGTTCAATGACCTATATCAGGTGTTCGAAATGATGCCAGGATATTAATAGCTGTTTTGTTTGTTTACTTAGTCAGTTATTGAGTAAGCTATTTCACACATCTCGAGCTATTTCACAGATGATGAGTGAGCTATTTCACACAACATCTTTAGTGAACTATTTCACACAACATCTTGAGTGAACTATTTTATACAGTATTTTGAATGAGCTATTTCATACAACATCTTCGGTCAAATATTTCATACATCTTGAGTGAGCTACTTCATGCAACAAGAATTGTGTTGTGGCTAGCTCGATTCCCGATCGCTCATACTTTCCCACCGGTACTCGAACCCATGACATATACGATCTAGAGTTGTGCGCTATTAACACCCGGCAATCCTGTCCTCAGATGTATTTTTCTTTTATAAACAGCAATAAATGTGTTATATGTGGACAATCGCGTTTCATAGGAACCGCACTGAATAGAGAACTCAGCCACATGTGGATCGTTTCGTCCACCCTCCGTGTGGTTACGACTCTAGAAGTCACACTGGGCCACCCAGTGCAGCTCTTCGCTGAACATTTCACGCCCCCCCCCCACTTAAATCAGTTGTATTTTTTTTGTTTGTACTAAATCTGACTGTAGCTCGACCCCCCCCCCCCAATGTATGGCAATGTACGGCTTACATCAGTGGTTCTCAAGATCCAAATCAGCCCGCGAGCCACTGCCCAGACTTTGAGAAGCACTGGGCTATATTGACGGAATACGACACGCATGGACAGGCGGCTCTCAATGACCTCGCGTATGTGATATATTGGCAACTGACCTTTGACCTTCCAGGTCAGGATCCTGACTGTGGTATAAGTCAAATCCAAGTCAACGGCGGTATTGCCGGGGGGGGGGGTAGTTCTTACAGTAGTGCAACATTACCAATTTATTTACAAAACTAAACCGCACCAACCGATGCACTACTTTGTGCTACTCTTTTATTTTTATTTAGGTTGTGCGCTACTTTAGTAGAAAACTTTCTGGCAACACAGGTCATTTCACTGGTCAGTAGAATAGTCACACGTGGAAAGAGGTGAGAGAGGAGTGTAGGACAAAGCCACCAGCGGACAAAACCCCCAAAATATTAGGATTGAATATAAGTCAACATTACTAATACTTCTATATATTACGAAATTGACCATGGGCTAAAGGAAATGCTTGTCGATATAAGAGATCATGGGGACGGATGGTCGTGCGGTAGAACGCTCGACTGTCGACCTGAAGGTACATGGTTCGATCCCCGGTGAGGACCAAGGAAATTTTTAAGGTCTTGGCTCAAGTTCCCGATATATCTACCGTGGTGCCTCCATGGCCATTGCACTACCGGCTATGGTGGGGATGAAAGAAGGGCACCATAAAAACCGTCCCATTAGTGGTTTATAGGATCTAAGAGATTTCATCTCATCCTTACAGGGACTTCACACATAAGAGATCATGTCTATCAATAGCCATGTTTCTATGCTGTTTTACTCAAATAAAGGATTGGCTTTCGACCACTGTGGTTCTTATGGTGCTTGTTTTACTGTCTGCTATAAATGTGTGTCTGGCTCGAGAATTAAAAGGTAGAATTAAGACTATTGGCCTTGGGCTAAAACCTTTTTTTTTATCTTGTAAGATAAGCTGCCTGTTGATGTTAACAACAGATTGACTTTTGGCCGCTGTGACTCGACGGGCTAATGCAGCTAATTGGGGTACTTTGAAGAAAAATTCCCTTAAAAATACGTATTTTTATATATTTTCATCCAGGTATTATGGGGGGGGGGAGGGGGTGGAGCCACGACGCGACGCGTCAAGAATAACAAAAAAAAAACAACGCTAGGAATGACCTCTGACTGACCGATTCATCGAGCGTGACCAGCGAACAACACTGCTGACCGGCACGTCCAAAAACAGGGGAAAGAAGTGGTCAGAC
Source organism: Bulinus truncatus (assembly GCA_021962125.1). Classification (NCBI taxonomy): domain Eukaryota; kingdom Metazoa; phylum Mollusca; class Gastropoda; family Planorbidae; genus Bulinus; species Bulinus truncatus. Next base: position 993,931 of record JAGDYQ010000205.1, on the reverse strand, counting down.
TGACCTTGACACGTGAATAACAGTCCCCCCCCTCTAGCCCCTCCCCCTCCGTAAGGGTGGATCTGTTAGAATAACATTTTGTAATAAAAATGAGGGCCAAATAAAAATAGATTTTATAATACAAATAGGGGTTAGGTCCAGTGGGGGTTTTGTCCGGATACCGAGAGAGAGAGAGAGGGAGAGAGAGGGCGGGGTGGGGTTGGGGGTGGAGAACGATTTATAAAACCGCCCATCGTCTGTTGAAACAAAACAAAAAAACCAAACCGCAACATTGTAACATTTCAGGGTCGAAGTGTTCTGGTATGCAAGGTGTAAGGTCCTCCACACAAAGAGCCCCCCCCCCATACACATCTGGTATGCAAGGTGTAAGGTCCTCCACACAAAGAGCCCCCCCCCCACACACACACACAAACAACACGTCATTAACATGGATTCATGATTCCTGGGATAATTTTTTTTTAAAAATCACATTTGCGAATAATAACTGATTAAGGGTGGTTGGAGGGGGGGGTCAAACAGAGCCCTTTTTTATGTTTAGGAAAAATAGGCGACGACCTGGGCTCCCCTGCTTATAAAATGGGGCCCCCGGCATTACTAATTTATATGAAATTAGATGGGATGGTAGAGACAAAAAAAACTTTTGTCGAGGGTCAAACAATATTTAGGGGCCCTTCTAAATATATAAGATTAGGGGCCCTTCTAAATATATAAGATTAGGGCCCTTCTAAATATATAAGATTAGGGCCCTTCTAAATATATAAGATTAGGGCCCTTCTAAATATATAAGATTAGGGCCCTTCTAAATATATAAGAAACTGTGTGGGGGGGCATATCACTGGTTCTGGATGTGGTGGCCCATTACGTTATTACGATAAACCTCCCCCCACCCACAAAAAAAAAACAAAAACAAAAAGCCATGAATTTTGAAACAGACCCGTATATGCCTGCGTAATTATTCGTTCGGTGTTAAATTCAGTAAGCTTAATTAATTCAATTAATGACGTTGTCCGGCGTGATTCATCCCCCCCCCCAGATGGACATTTTATAAATGGATAAATCAAATATCCGGCTTAGTACATGTGTAAGACATAGCTGTGATGGCGCCATCTTGGACTGATTGTAATTCAAGATGGCCGTGCTTAGATACGATTGGTTGCCTTCGAAAACACGATTACGATGGCAGAATACGAGTGGTGTGTGTTAAGAGTGGTGTGCGTCTAAAATGACGTCATTTATCGTCAGTGTGTTATGTTGCCCAAGAGTTATAGCAGGGTGGAGGGGTGAGGGGGGGAAGGGGGTGGCGACACGACGCGTCAGAGAACTAAAAAAAACAACGGTACGAATGACCTCTGACTGACTGATTCATCGAGCGTGACCAGCGAACAAACTGCTGACCGGCACGTCCAAAAACAGGGGAAAGAAGTGGTCAGACTGACCTTGACACGTGAATAACAGTCCCCCGTGTATTTCCTCTAACCCATTCCCACTCCCCCCCCCCGGGTCCCTAATGATGGATTTGTTACAATAATTTATGCAGCGAGCAGTGCGGAAGATATAGCATCCACTTTGTAACGTTGAAATAAAGGAATGCAAATTAAAAAAAGGTGTGGGGTGGTGGTGGTAGGGGGGTTTACAGTAATATCTCGGCACAGGGGCGTAACTAGGAGACGATCCTGGGATTCGTACCCGAAAACCTTCGTCACGTTGACTGACCAACACACTCTTTGTGATCTCGAATCTATCATGACTGTCTCTGGGTTTGATCTCGACTGTATCATGACTGTCTCTGGGTTTGATCTCAGCTGTATCAAGACTGTCTCTGACTGTATCAAGACTGTCTTTGGGTTTGATCTCGACTGTATCTGACTGTATCAAGACTGTCTTTGGGTTTGATCTCGACTGTATCAAGACTGTATCTGACTGTATCAAGACTGTCTTTGGGTTTGATCTCGACTGTATCAAGAGTGTTTCTCGTTTTGTTCTCGACTGTATCATTACTTTCTCTTTGATTCACTTTGTGCGTTTCTTGCACTTAGTTTTTTAATGCGGCCAAATGAATCCTTAAGTTCGGCCCTGTATGTAGATGGACGTTTAAAACACAAATAACGATAGGAGATCTAAAAAATAGGCGAAATACGGGGGGGGGGTAGGGGGGCAAATTGAGCAATTTTTCCTATTTCAAATGTTCATCTTATATTTTTAATTAGCCTAAAAGTCAGAGGCCAAACTGTTCACAACTTGTGCCACAAAATTTGATGTACCAGTTTATGATAAGAGACATAATTAAACCGCACTACTGTATGATTAGATTTTGCGACATTTTTTTTTTAAATAATCAAAATAATGCTAATAATAAAAACTAGTTTTACCTGATGAAATGAATATTTAATAAAAATAAATAAATAAATAAGTTACCTGTTTTGTTTACAAAAACAACGGATGATGCTGGAGCGACTTTGATTTGAAATCCGTGCAATAATCCGGAGAGGTGTGTGTGTGTGTGTGTGTGTGTGTACACATAAACAAAGCCACGAGCACACTTCCACAACACACACGTGAGTGTACTGCAAGAGAGAGAGAGGGGGGGGGAGAGGGTGAAAACCACGCCAGTCGCACACAATACAAGTATCACAACAATAATAATGAAAATGTGCACTCACTGGCCGATACACTGCCACTCCGCGGGTCCTTGTCTCTACCTACCCTCCTTCAACCCTCATGCTTCTCTTTTCTTCCTCTCACTCTCTCTTCTCTCTCTCTCTCTCTCTTCTCTCACTCTCTTCCTTTCCGTGTGTGACAGGTTTCTTGTTTTCCCCTGCGAGTGGATTTCTTACATGCCACAAGGGGAAGGGGAGGGGAGGAGGTAAAAAAAGTTTGCGATGGTGGTGGTTGTGATGGGCGAATTGTGACGTTTATAGCGGGAAGTGAGGGGGTGAAAGGTGAAGGCCGTACGGGATGGGGTGAAATTTTTGGTAGGGCGGGCAAATATTTTTTTTTTAATTTTTGGCAAGGGTTGAATGAAGAGGCAGGAGCGTACAATCTCAGGTGAGAATCTCGGATTGATTGAGTACATCAGATAATGTGACCTGTGGCATTGAATCACTCCCAAGTCTTCAAAAGTACTGGCTACATTATTTTATTTTATACACGGGGAGATAAAAAACGCGTGTGTTGTGTTTTCTTTGTTGTTGTTTGTTTTTTTTTGACACGGTGAATAAAATATGTGAAAGGCTTTGTCTTCAATAGTTTCATGTCGTTTATAGTTCAGCTGACTTTTTTTATTCTAACAAACTCAACTTTTTTTTTAAAAAAATGCATTTTTGGACGCTTTTTCATGGGACGCTCTGTCAGTGTGTATGTATGTTTGTATTTACGAATGTATGCCTGGGCGGCAGTGCCGAATATAGGGATTTGGGGGCCCGGGGGGGCTTGGTCTCTTTGAGGGGCCCCTGTATTTTGACACTCGACACCATGACATGAAATAATGTACTTAATATATAATGTAAAAAAAACTTTTAAGGGGCCCCCTCAAGCTGGGGCCCGGGGGAACTTTCGAATTTGGACCCCCCACCCTAGGTACGCCTCTGCTGGACGGAATCTTGTAATCGATTATTAACCCACTTCCCATCACTTGATTTTTCGTTAATTAGACTTGTACGGTCAATCGCTCAGGACTGTGTCTATGATCCTGCTACAAATCAGCCATGCATATGATTTCTAGTGACCGGCGTGGGTGGATCATGAATTAAAAAGTCACATACAGCCCCCCCCCCAAACCCCACACAGAAAGGAGGGTGGAGGTAGGTTGGGTTGATCGGCGAATAGCTGCGTCACATTTTTCTCATCGATGATCGATATTGAAGATTGCTATCTCTGAGTTCACGTACCTTTGTTGATAAACAACAACAGAGGCGGATTGTGTGGGTGCTGCATGTGCTTCCCTCATCCCTTCCCCCTCCCCCCCCCCCCCATTTACAGCATCACGCCAACCAGGCGAAGGAGAGGGAGATAATGTTGGAAGAGGGGTTGGATGTTTATCAATCATGTTTTACGACTCCAAACTCCGACTACAATCATGTTTTACGACTCCAAACTCCGACTACAATCATGTTTGACGACTCCAAGCTCCGACTTACAATCATGTTTTACGACTCCAAACTCCGACTACAATCATGTTTGACGACTCCAAGCTCCGACTTACAATCATGTTTAACGACTCCAAGCTCCGACTACAATCATATTTAACGACTCCAAGCTCCGACTACAATCATGTTTAACGACTCCAAGCTCCGACTTACAATCATGTTTAACGACTCCAAGCTCCGACTTACAATCATGTTTAACGACTCCAAGCTCCGACTTACAATCATGTTTGACGACTCCAAGCTCCGACTACAATCATGTTTGACGACTCCAAGCTCCGACTACAATCATGTAAACTTTGCTATAATCACCAAAGGCGGCCTTATACGGGGTAAACAGTACACGGGGGTGGGGACGGGGGGGGTCAGGGTGGAGCATCGGTAGCAGGAATAAAACTTTATTTTTCTTACAGCTGTCTGACAAAAACATACTTCATCACAAGGCCCCCCTTCACACAAAAGGGCCCCCTACAGGGTCTACAACTATCACTGTTGTACCTCAGTACCCCACCTCGCCCCACTTTAACACCCTTCCCCCCTCCCCCACCCCGCCAATACCTAAGGCAGCCATTCTGTAAGGACCCCTGATAAACTAAGACAACGGGGACCCCATATCCCTCCCCCATCACACTTTCCCCAATTTATCTGCTAAATAAATAAAAAAAATTTCGAGAGCGACTCCCCCCCCGCCCCCACCCCACCCCCAGGGCTTGTCAAAAAAGGCGCGATGCAGTGATAATTGGCCACGTGGTCTATGATGTGTGTGTGTGTGTGTGTGTGTGAGGGTCGGGGAGGGGGAGGGGGGAATATTAAATCCGTTATTTAATGATGTCATAACCTATGTTATATTCATTCGCTGAAATTCAAAATTAAATTAGGATCTTGGAATCCACTTACTGCGCATAATATTTTGGCTTCACAGAATCTCCATACTCTGAGAAACTTCCGTGCCAACTAGCACAATTTGTTCTAAAGTCGATTGGGGGGGGGGGACCTAGGGCAGATATTTTCAGAGACGTTTTGGGGGAGTTTGGGCACCACTGCCTGTCATCAATAGCTTGGGGGGGGGTAGTGCGGGTTTTAGGGCCGCATAGGGCGCCGAAGTAGGAAGGGCGCTGTGAAATGTGTTTGTACTCCTCAGATTGAGGGGAAGCCGTCAAAAACAAAATGTAACAGGTACAGGGCGCCACAATAGATAGATACGGCTCTGCCTTTCGGGGGTCCACAGTGGCGTTAGAATTGATTATAATGTGTAAGGGGGGCCTTTGACAATGGGACTCTATGCAGTCCCCCTAGTTAGTCCATCCTTTAAAACGGCCCTGACTGCTAAGAAATGTATCCGGCAGCAGCTAAGCGTTCAAGTTTTTCTCACTTTTGCCAGTCAAAGTCGGTTTTATGTCCCATCTCTTCTGTATCAGCGGCCCTTGTAGTAAACGCCTCTGAAAAATAACTTTGTTAATAAATCATTCTATACACCACCATCTCCCTCCCCCCCCCCCCAAATAAAAACCCAAAACCACATTAATCAGATGGACGCACGGGATCTGATAAGCGCAATTTGCTATTTCGTCAATCCTACAAAAATAATAATAAACATAATGTATTCAGCATTAACATTTTATTGAACCTTATTTTATTTTTGTTTAATGTATTTATATTAATAAGATTTTACATAAGTCACTATGTGTCTGTCGGTAGACAGATCCTGTGTTTTTGAGAAATTCGGACTCGATTTGCACCGAGTTTTTTCTAAGCCCAATCAATTTGAAATTTTGGACACTGGTGTATTAGCGATAATAAAACGGTATTTTGACACTGGCATAGCATAACGGTATTTTGACACTGGTATAACATAACGGTATTTTGACACTGGTATAACATAACGGTATTTTTTAAAAAAAGTTTAATTTAATTCTCATGGCAGCCTGAATTTAAGAACTTTTTTTTTATTGTGTTTAAATGAAGAGGGGAATTACATAAAGAGAATATGACGTCTCGGGTTTAGCCCGGGTTCATAAATTTAGAAATCTGAAGTTGGTTTGTTTGTGTATTTAGCGTTGTTTTTAATACGCAGTTGTTCCTCGACAAACAATAGATGTGCGCATGCGCGACTTTTTTTTAGGGGTCCGTATATAGATATTGCGCCTAACCCTAACCCTAACCCTAATCCTAACCCTAAACATAAGCCTAACCCTAACCCTAGCCCCGAAAACAAAAAAAAATATGCAATAATATGCTGTCCGAGTCCGTATAGTCGCGCATGCGCACATCTATTGCTGGTGGGCGGAAAAAAATAATTATTATTCCAGTTTGCTGGTCGAGTAACATTTGCGTTTTTAATATTGTGTATACAGTTGACCGACGAAATCATGTGAAATTCTTTTAACCGACCGACGAAATCATGTGAAATTCTTTTCACCGACCGACAAAATCATGTGAAATTCTTTTAACCAGTATAAGGAAATATAAAACTAGACAATTTTTAAAATCTTTCTTTATCACAGTATGTGTGATAACATATTAGTTTATATGAGCAATGCAAACAAAAACAAGATAAAGAATTTGATTAAAACGGCCTTAGATCAGGGGTGGCGAACCCCCCCCCCCTTCGTTATGTCTGGCCCCCTCTGCTTACTTGTTCTTCTTAGTAAAATGTATTACCTGGCCCCCCTGCCATTGTCTGGCCCCTGCTGTAGAATATTCACGCGGCCCCAAAAAGGTTCGCCAACACTGCCCTAGATCAGGGGTCGGCAATCTTTTGAGACGGAAGAGCCGAAAGTTATAATTGACAAGTTTTCTCAGTTTTTAAAGAGCCACTCAAATTGTTATTTCAATATTATGGTACATGATTAGGATTAGGTATATAAAATAATATAATTATTATCATTTGTACATGGAACTGGAAGGCCGCAATTGACATCGAAAGAGCCACATGCGGCTCGCGAGCCGTAGGTTGCCGACCCCTGCCCTAGATCATAGAAATATTTATAGACATTTTATTGATTAATTAGATTCGTGACAGACAGAAATAAATGAACTAAATTAATCCATTTTGGCGCTAACGCGTTTGTTGACAATCAATATAATTCCCCCAAGCCATTTTGATAGAAGCCTGTTATTTTAAAAAAAAGTCTATTTTAAATGAATGTATATAATATAAATATTATAATTTTAAAAAAAAGAGTTTGACGTCAACTGAATCTATAATGTTTATTAATTGTTTGTTTCCAAATACATTGCCAACAAAATTGAAAACAGAAAAAAAAAACCTTTACGGCTATCTCTGTAAGATTAACAATGACGTGTTGTCCAATATTGTGAACATTATTGTGTTTGTTGTGATAAATACGACTTGGTCGCGGTGGCCCGGTCTGGTTGTGAGCGCGATCTGTAGGCTGTGGGTCGCTGGTTCGAGTCCCGTCAGTGGTTTACATGATGTGAGACATGAACACTACAGGTTACAGGGGCGGACTAGATTTGAACTTAGGGAAAAATTTTTTTTTGCTCATGTTGTGTCATGTTGTGTCAAATATTCAAGAACAAAAGAGATAGGAAAAAGTATATGTCATATCATGTCATGTCAACCTGGGCCGTTCTTAAGTCTCTGGGGGCCCTAGCAGACGGTTTCGTGGATATTTGGGGGGGGGGGCTGGAGTATCTGCCGGACCCCATAGAGCGTGACATTTTATACGAAGCAATAGGTGTACCCAGTCAGTGGATGTGGGGAGGGGTTGGGTGTGTGGGGTTGGGTGTGTGGGGTTGGGTGTGTGGGGTCGGGTGTGTGTGGGGTTTGAGAGAGATAGAGAGATCATAGGCTGTCGTCTTGTTTATCTCTTAAATCCCCCTCCTGGGGGAAACATTATTTCACACCTGTCATATTGACACCTGCGGCCATTTCATTTGTTTTGACTGGCTTAATTTTAGACGCTCTCGGCTTGTTTAAAAAAAAAATGGAATAAAATATCTATGTCATCTTTTTCTCACAACATAACATATTAATTGGCTGGCCACATATAGGATGGAGACAGGAATACTGTGTTGTTACGTTCATGTCTAGTTGGTTGGAGACAGGAATACTGGGTTGCTATGTTTGTGTCGAGTTGGTTGGAGACAGGAATACTGGGTTGTTATGTTTGTGTCGAGTTGGTTGGAGACAGGAATTCTTGGGTTGTTATGTTTGTGTCTAGTTGTTTGGAGACAGGAATACTGGGTTGTTATGTTTGTGTCTAGTTGTTTGGAGACAGGAATACTGGGTTGTTATGTTTGTGTCTAGTTGTTTGCCAACTTTAATATTCTTCAATATTCCAATGTAAAAACGAAGCATGACTTCTTACACCCACGCATGGGTCACTGTGACCTTTAAGCCTTGTTTTATATCAGGTCACCGTGACCTTTAAGTCTTGTTTTCTATCAGGTCACTGTAAACCTTATGGGACTGTCTACGTGGCACCATTCCATACCCCCACCCCCACACCGCCTTCCATCACATTGACCGATAGTGCATTGGTTATGGAGGCTCAAAACTACTCATTTTGAATCTCTGGGTATTTGATGGAAATTTTCACGGGGAAAAATCCCGGATTAATCAGTGGGGAATCGAACTGGAGACATTCAGGTGAACAGTCGCGCGTTCTACACTGCACAACAGCTGGTAACAACTCAGTAATAACGATTTAGTTCATAAATTGATGACGTCATGTTAGTATTTTTTTTTTTAAGTTTGTTTTTATGAAATAAATTAATTCATTTTTTTTTTGTTTCAGATCACAATCAGTGGGGTAGTGAGGGGTGGGCAAGGGGGTCATCACACCCCGGACGTTACTCACAAAGGGGCGCCAAATGGTATATTTTAGATATACTATTATATGGTTTTCGAATGGGTGGGGGGGGCGCTAAAAACGTATTGTGCCCCGGGCGCGAGTTAAGCTCGCTATGCCACTGACCACAATATTGCTTAGTTTTTACTTGTAACACTGTCTGATTACCAGATTGACGCGTCTTAGACAACGTGACTGACCACGTGACTGACCGAAGTACTTATCCAGTGATTGAACAAGTGGCTGATCTAATAACCGAGCCGAGTGATGATCGATTGACAGACTGAAAAACTTGTTGAATGACATGGTCTAGACTGAAAAAGTAAATTATCGCATGACTCATCAATTGATTGATTTGGGGGCCCCTGCATTTTGACATTCGACTCCATGACATGAGATAATGTACTTAATATTTAATGTAAGCAAATTTTTGAGGGCCCCACTCAAGCTGGGGCCAGGGGGGGACTTTCGACTTTCGAATTTGGACACCCCTCACTCTAGGTACGCCTCTTTACAAGCTTATATACATACAAACATGTATACATAACATAAAAACATAAATGCATACATACATTATGTATGATACATACACACATACATACATACACACACACACACACCACCAAATAACAAAACACAGGTCACAAATCATTCCTTCTAAAGATGTACTTCCTATTTAATTTATTCAAAACATGAACACAACTTATACATGAACCTTATATTCCTTGTATTTAACTTCTGACTTTTTTTTTAAAATAAGATATCTATGTTTTGATTGTGTACAAATTCTGTTATCACTTCTCGCTTGAATCGTCTGAAAGCTCATGGTGTAATTTATTCTTCAGCGAGTTGCCCGCCTTCAGCTGGCTCGCTTGGGCGCCAGATTTCTGCGGCAAAGTGTTGTACGCAAACACCCGGTTGTCCACCAGCGGCACTTCCGCCTCTTGGCTGTCGTCTTCCTCGACGCCATCTTGCGTTTTCATATGGCCAGATTTTCGGAGATGCTTCTGAATTGATTTGTAAGCTGTGATGCGATTGTTGGCATGGCTGGCGTCCGCTAATTCATCATCATCGTCATTCCTATTGAGGCGAAGGTTCTTTTGAATCGTTTTGTAGGCGGCCAGTCGGAACGGGGATACGGTGTCACGTGATTTCTTCTGGAGAGAGTTGTAAGCTACCAGACGATCGCCGGTCGGGGTGGTCTTAGTTTCCTGTTGACTTATATCGGCAGACTCTAAACTTTGCTTGACAATCTCTTTAATACCCAAGGAGTTTAACAGCTCGACAGTCTCGCTCGGAAAATCTACACAGGAAAGAAAAATTAATATTTTTCATTCAAGTTGGCAGAAGTGAATGGGATGTGACATTTTTTAATGTATACAAATTCATCTTGAAATAAAACAAATTCAATATAATCCAGCAAAAAACTAAATCGATTAAAAAAGAAAGTGTTCGGGTTTTGTTTCGATGTTTTGTTTTAATGTGTATACCTGCCTGCGTAAACCATAATTCACCAGTAACGTCAGTGTGAGATGATGTCCAACATTCCCCCCTCCCCCCTACTTCTGCCAGGAATATAAATAATTGAAGACACACTCTCAATACCAACTAATGGACAGCTCGAATCTTTTTTCAGGCAGACACTCGATTTCAATTGACACGAATGGACAGCGGTCAGCCAATCGTACGTCATAAGGCCAACCTTCGAACTTGTACGCATGTAAGAGTGTGTGCGCGCGCGCGTGTTTGAACGTATATTGTGCAACGAGGCGGGTCTGTTTATAAGGAGGAGGAGGGTGGAGACAGAGGAGGCCCCCAGTGGTCAGAGTGGTCAGTGGACTTGCACTTTCTAGCTGCCCTGGGGGATGGTTTTTTTCTTTCCATTTTTATGGCATTTAGTTGGCATTCAGTCACTTACACATACAAATGACTTAAAATAAAAGAATTATGATATTCAGCTTTCTATGAAATAAAGTTGTTTGTGTACATGTTTGTTTGTGTACATATTGTTTGTGTACATGTTTGTTTGTGTACATATTGCTTGTGTACATGTTTGTTTGTGTACATGTTTGTTTGTGTACATATTGTTTGTGTACAGAATGTCTGTGTACATGTTTGTTTGTTTGTGTACATGTTGTTTGTGTACATGTTGTTTGTGTACATGTTTGTTTGTTTGTGTACACGTTGTTTGTGTACATGTTGTTTGTGTACATGTTGGTGGAGGGCCTAGGGTGTGTGTGGGGGGATTGTCCTTACTCTCTTCTGCAAATTGCTCCAGTCTGTCTACGACGTCGTCCACGTTCTGTCTCTGACACACGGCACAGCCGGACAGCAGCACGAGACAAGCCAGGGCCTGGTTTAATGACGTCATGATGGTCAGTACTGAAACAAAATTAAAGAGGGGAAAAAATGAATATTCGCGTACGCAGTCATAAGAAGTTCCAATACTCGGACAGCAAGTGGAAGGAAGATGGCAGTGTCGACTTAGAAGCTGATAGTCCTGGGTTCGATCCCAGGCTAGTGCTGATGATGTTGTACGTCTACCCAGCTGAAAGATTGTTATAAGGCCATTCGTTGCTATAGAAGTTGTACATACCTATATATATATATTAGCGGTTATGGTTTTGATGACCGGTATTTAAGTTTCGAGAGTTCAGCTACCGGTATTAAGTTTCGAGAGTTCAGATACCGGCATTAAGTTTAAATGTTTATTTACCGGTGAATTTCAAATCTACTCTCACAGTTTTAGTACATCACCAACTTAACTTCTTTATTCATAGGAAAATCAGAGGCGGATCTAGGGTCAGCTGAATCCCCGGGGGGGGGGGAGGGGGCAGATACAAAAGTTTGGACCACTTTTCTTTTTGAAAATAATAATTATATAAATATATAATGGTTGTTTATTGCTCCCACATGTTCCTACCCTTTTTTATGCTGGGCACACCCCAAGTGAACCCACCGTTAAATCCACCTCTGTACAAAATACTAATTATTTTTTCCAAACGTTTGTTTATTTAATTTATTCTTTGTTGTTAAAATTAAAAAAAAATGTAGTGCCGTGTAGTGCCGAGAAAAAAGTTACAAAAAAAAAATAAATGAAAAAAATAGGCGGAGGGTTGGTCGGGGGGGTGCGGGGTAGTATCACCAAAGGCTCACTGTAAATTAAATGAATGAAACGGGTTTTCCTCTTATATGTGCATTAAATAAATAATCAAATTCACAACTTACCAAGCGGAGTGCCAATGGGAAACGAAGCAAGGTAGACAACTGGAAGATTAATTCTGACGCATGTTCTTACATGCGGTTATATACCCTGATTGCATGGCTACATTACCAGCACCTGTTGCACGCCAGACAATTGCTTCCCTTTTCATTACAGCAGACGCCCATTAAGTTGATCACTATGGTAGTATGGTAGCTTGATGAATCCATGGGCGTATAAGACAGTAAGGTTCACAAGACTTTTATAAAATACAATAAACACAGGAATACATATAACATACAAAATACAAACACAGAGACCCAGACAGAGACTGGTATATTTGGGAGACCTAGACAGAGACAGGCATATTTGGGAGACCCAGACAGAGACAGGCATATTTGGGAGACCTAGACAGAGACAGGCATATTTGGGAGACCCAGACAGAGACAGGCATATTTGGGAGACCTAGACAGAGACTGGTATATTTTGGAGACCTAGACAGAGACAGGCATATTTGGGAGACCCAGACAGAGACTGGTATATTTGGGAGACCCAGATAGAGACAGGCATATTTGGGAGACCCAGACAGAGACTGGTATATTTGGGAGACCCAGACAGAGACTGGTATATTTGGGAGACCCAGACAGAGACAGGCATATTTGGGAGACCTAGACAGAGACAGGCATATTTGGGAGACCCAGACAGAGACAGGCATATTTGGGAGACCTAGACAGAGACTGGTATATTTTGGAGACCTAGACAGAGACTGGTATATTTGGGAGACCCAGACAGAGACAGGCATATTTGGGAGACCCAGACAGAGACTGGTATATTTGGGGCCCCAGACAAAGACTGTTTTATTTGGGGGCCCAAGACATTGACTGATTTATTTGGGGGCCCAAGACATTGACTGATATATTTGGGGCCCAAGACATTGACTGATATATTTGGGGGCCCTAGACAGAGACTGATATATTTGGTGGCCCAAACACAGCCTTTCAGATCTCTGATATGATTGGGATAATCTACATCCTAAGAATAAGGATTTTTTTTTTTTGCATGACACTGTTGCTATTGAGACCAGGAAAAACTGGAGGGGGGGGGGGAAAGGGGGGGTGTTAAAAGCCTGCTGATTGTGAATAATTAAGAAAGACCTATCCACCTCTGACAGGTTAATGATCTGAACTAATGACCAGCGTCCAGCAGCAGATGGAGGACGGTGAATGTGGACAAAAAAAAAACACCAGTTTCATCAGCTGATGAAATGTGACCCGTGGGAGCCATCCTTACATCATCTGTTTGTACCTGAAGTGACCTAAACCACGTAGGAGCCATCTTACATCATCTGTTTGTACCTGAAGTGACCTAAAACACGTAGGAGCCATCTTACATCGTCTGTTTGTACCTGAAGTGATCTAAAACACTTAGGAGCCATCCTTACATCATCTGTTTGTACCTGAAGTGACCTAAACCACTTAGGAGCCAACTTACATCATCTGTTTGTACCTGAAGTGATTTAAAACACTTAGGAGCCATCCTTACATCATCTGTTTGTACCTGAAGTGACCTAAACCACTTAGGAGCCAACTTACATCATCTGTTTGTGCCTGAAGTGACCTAAAACACTTAGGAGACATTTTACAACATCTGTATTTACCAACCGTGACCTGAAATATATATCCATACATTAACTGATCCGTCTAACCATTTACTCTACCATCCACTCATCCAACCATCGATAACTCACCCATTCATCCAAACACTCATCCATCCACGTATCCATCCACTCATCCATCAATTCATCCAACCATCCACTCATCCATTCATTCATTCATCCATTCATCCATCTACCATCCATAAAAATCATTCATCCACTCATCCATCAATTCATCCACTCATCCATTCATTCATTCATCCATCTACCATCCATAAAAAGCATTCATCCACTCATCCATCAATTCATCCACTCATCCATTCATTCATTCATCCATCTACCATCCATAAAAATCATTCATCCACTCACCCATCAATTCATCCACTCATCCATTCATTCATCCATCTACCATCCATAAAAAGCATTCATCCACTCATCCATTCATTCATTCATCCATCTACCATCCATAAAAATCATTCATCCACTCATCCATCTATCCATACAGTCAACCACCCACTTATCCATCTATCACTCCCATAAATCAATTTCCTCAAAACACCTCGTTCTTTCACTGTGCTTCAAATCCTCAAATGCATAGAATGCACTGGTTACTGCAATTACTACTGAGTAAGTACATTTACTAGTGTGTCAGTAATTATTTTTCTCTAATTATAAAATGAATTGTGAATTGGACTAATATCTTTCCACTGGTTCTCGCCTACGAGTTAAGATTTAAACATTTGATTTCTTTTTGATTCATCGAGGCGTGTAACACTTTAGTATTTCATTTAATTAGTATGGACACTACATGCACACTTACTGCAACACAAACACATCATACATTCACCAAAATATACTCACACACATACACACACCCAAACATACTCAAACACACATACACACACCAAAACATACTCATACACACATACACACACCCAAACATACTCACACACATACACACACCCAAACATACTCACACACATACACACACCCAAACATACTCACACACATACACACACCCAAACATACTCACACACACATACACACCCAAACACACTCACATTCACAATCACTGTGCTTTATGTTTCAAAGTTTCACCCTTTTGTTGTAAGTCAAACGTCAAGTCACGTCCTGTCATCACGTGACCATGGGTCAATATCTTTAAGTCAACAACCTACTCACAAAGTTTGTTTGTTTTTTTCTTGGGAGAGGGTGGGTGGTATTTCTATTTTCCTTTTTAAGTTATTTAAATTGGGGTTGACCAGGTGTTTATGACGTAAATCATTGACATTTCTCACCTTGACATTTTGTGTTGTAATGTAATTTACTGACTCATAAATGAAGCAAGATTCATGATGTCCTAGATTAAAATTATGGTGAGCATCTTTACAGAGACGGTCAGATTGAGAGACGCTTTAAGAAACTGACCAGTCTGTGACTGAACTCATGCTGTGAAACAAGTTGACCACTTCAAGGACTATTTGTGCATTAAATCGCAATCGATTAGTACTGAATAGGTAGTTACTAAATTACCGAAGATTACTTTGATCAAAGCCAGACAAAAAATAAAATAAAATATTACAAAGTTGGACAAAAGTTGGTGGCAGGATTTAATTGGTCAGTCCAGAGAACTTATTGAACCTAGGAGTTCATTTCATACTGGTAAGATGATATTTTAAGATTCATTCACGTGTTTATTGATCAGTTTTCGTTCAATATATTTTTCATGCTCACTTTCACAACAAGCTCTCCAGTTTGATGACGATCAATTGGTCAATGGACTATTATTATAGTGGTCAGTTGGTCATTGAGAGATGTATCCCACCTATTATTTTAGGACATATGTTAACACAAAGTTGAACAATAAGTCGAACAATCATTGAGAAATCAGTCGAACAATCAGTTGAGCAATCAGTTGAACAATTCGGCTGAAATTTTGGTTGAACTATTTGATGGATAATTATTTAAATTATTAGTTCTACTCTGAGTAGAAATGATAATTGAACAAAGAATAACAATTGTACTTGAATATTCAATTGAACTTTTAATTTAATAAATATTTCAACAGTTAATTGATTAATTAGCCATAAATGATGTAAAAAAAATGTGTATCAATATAATGTGTTCGAATAATTATTTGAAAGAGTAGGCAGTTTCTTCCAATAAAACAACATCTGAACTGAGAATATTTCACATTTATAGTTATGTGCAGGAAATGCTACAATATACTTTCTAATAATTAAACATTTTAGTCCACTTTAGTCGAAATAATTATAAAGGCAGTGAATGGTTTTATGGAAATCCAGTTAAATATTGACAATTCTTTAACTGTAAAAATGTCAAATACTAAGACAAGGGACATAATTTACTTCAAATGATCATCTTTGTCCTTTTTTTTAAATTATTGCAGTTATCTACCCTGTGAAATTATTACCACGATGGAGTGTGATTCAAACAAAAACCCAGAATTAAGTAAGCAATTAAAGTAGAACATTTGAGAAATGTATTTAATTTTTTTATTAATGTTGGTACAACCATCTTAAAGATCTACTGTCACAAAGGGTCAAATGTCATTTATTTTCCTTTAACGGAGTAAGACTCACTCATGTAAGTGTAAAATCTTCTTATTATATTGACATTCATATTCTATTTACATGTAATGTGTTTATTAATCAAACAATATATGTCAACATAAAACTAATGTGTTTCAATATAAAACTATTGTCTGTCAGCATAAAACTAATGTGTTTCAACATAAAACTATTGTCTGTCAACATAAAACTAATGTTTGTCAACATAAAACTAATGTCTGTCAACATAAAACTATTTTCTGTCTACATAAAACTATTGTCTGTCAACATAAACTATTGTCTGTCCACATAAAACTATTGTCTGTCCACATAAACTATTGTCTGTCGACATAAAACTATTGTCTGTCCACATAAAACTATTGTCTGTCAACATAAAACTATTGTTTGTCAACATAAAACTATTATTTCATTTCAGATTGTGGACAATTTAAGTAAGTAGACATTTTATAGAGGGATTTGACAATTCTAAAATATATTAGTGCATTATAAGTTCAAAAATGTACTCTTGTTGTGTTGTGTTTATGTGTTGTTTTTATGTTTATTAGAGTGGCACATGTTACTGCTCTACTCTTTGTGACTGTCTCCATTGTGTTCAATTAAATTCTTTGTCTGTTTAGGATGGGAGAGTTTGATGACCCTTGCACCAAGTACAAGGTAGAGCTAAGATATATGTGTCTTATAGGCTTTAGACCTTTTCTATCTATCTATCTATCTATCTATCTATCTATCTATCTATCTATCTATCTATCTATCTATCTATCTATCTATCCATCTATCCGTCCGTCCGTCCGTCCGTCCATCCATCCATCCATCATCCATCCATCCATCCATCCATCCATCCATCCATCCATCCATCCATCCATCTATCTATCTATCTATCTATCTATCTATCTATCTATCTATCTATCTATCTATCTATCTATCTATCTATCTATCTATCTATCTATCTATCTATCTATCTATCTATCTATCTATCTATCTATCTATCTATCTATCTATCTATCTATCTATCTATCTATCTATCTATCTATCTATTTAATACAGTTAGCTTCTTTCAAACGTACTTATATTTCTAACATCATGTCCTAGTTTGTCAAGTGTTTGTCTTGTCTGTTCGGCCACCTGTCTGTCTATCCCCCATGTCTGTGTCTCTGTTAGTGTCTGTATAAATCTATCCGTCAATCTAAGTATTGTGAGTTGGTCTGACTGTTGGAATGACTCTGATTTATTTTGTTTTTTTTCTTCAGGTAGCTCCATGCAATTCCCTCATAAATAGGTCAGTTGATGACGTCATCTGTTGGCTATGACGGAACCAGATATTAAATGACGTTGCATTTACTCTAAAACACCATCTACAAGATAGAGACCGACAGAATGAGTCACTAAGAAGTCTCTAGAAAACTAATTGAGCTGGGTTGACAACGCCAGGCCCCGCGTCTTTTTAGGGGGTGGGGGGGGGGCGGCTCACATTGAATTTTTCCTGACCTAATTGTATCAATAATTAATATTCCCCACATATGACAAATGACATTCGCCCTGGGCCCCGCAACTGACACTCACCCTGGGCCCCGCAAATGACACTTGCCATGAGTCCTAAAAATTAAACTCGCCCTGGGCCCTGCAAATGACATTCACCCTGGGCCCCGCAAATGACATTCACCCTGGGCCCCGTAAATGACATTCAACATGAGCCCCGCAAATGAACTTCGCCCTAGAGCCATCTCTTGTCCCACCATCACTCACCAACACATCGTATACACTCAATCAGCTAATTTGAAGAATGTTTTGTCCTAGTCTACCATAGTTTATATTAGGCTACATTGATAGCCGTCTAGCGATATCATGTTCGCTGCATGTTCATTTAACTACTACCTGTGTAATTTACTTTGATTCAGGATGGTGCTGAACGCCAATAGGTTGGTTCGTGAACTCCTGGGTCCGTTGAACGCAGGTGAGTTATCGCTGAGTCAGGGCCAAAGCCGGGTATTATGACAAGGGGAGCCCTTCTGATACACTCTGACAATTAGGCAACAAAAACGTAACTTTAAAAAAAAATAAATATCGAAAGTGACACTCCCCCCCCCCCACCACACCACATAAAAGTTGACATTCAACAATGACCTGACAATTTTTTTTTTTTCGAATATAATGACGTCTGCTCAAATCGTTTTTTAAAAAAAAAATGGATTGAGGTCATCAATGAAATGGTTTTCATTCTTGTTATGATACCAGTTTGGTAATAGTAAACAACTTAAATGTATAATTGCATACATGTTACCCCTATCTTACTTTTAAATCTGTAAAAAGCTTATTTATTTTTATTCATATTCGTTCATCTACAGTAAACATTATTAAAGTTTACTTTTCGACTTTTTTATCATGACTTTATCTCATGTTGACTTTTTGACTGTTGACATTTTTCACCATTACTTTATTACTCCACAACTAAATGAAGAAACTTAGGGTATTCTTACAACACATAGCGTATTCTTACAACACATAGGGTATTCGTACAACACATAGGGTATTCTTACAACACATAGTGTATTCTTACAGTACATAGCGTATTCTTACAACACATAGTGTATTCTTACAGTACATAGTGTATTCTTACAGTACATAGTGTATTCTTACAGTACATAGCGTATTCTTACAACACATAGTGTATTCTTACAACACATAAGGTACTCTTACAGTACATAGTGTATTCTTACAGTACATAGTGTATTCTTACAACACATAGTGTATTCTTACAACACATAGGGTATTCTTACAACACATAGTGTATTCTTACAACACATAGGGTATTCTTACAACACATAGCGTATTCTTACAACACATAGGGTATTCTTACAACACATAGTGTATTCTTGCAACACATAGGGTATTCTTACAGTACATAGCGTATTCTTACAGTACATAGTGTATTCTTACAACACATAGGGTATTCTTACAGTGCATAGTGTATTCTTACAACACATAGGGTATTCTTACAGTACATAGCGTATTCTTACAGTACATAGTGTATTCTTACAACACATAGGGTATTCTTACAGTGCATAGTGTATTCTTACAACACATAGGGTATTCTTACAGTACATAGTGTATTCTTACAACACATAGGGTATTCTTACAGTACATAGTGTATTCTTACAGTGCATAGTGTATTCTTACAACACAAAGGGTATTCTTACAGTACATAGTGTATTCTTACAGTACATAGTGTATTCTTACAACACATAGTGTATTCATCAGCATTCTCACTTAGCGCTGTTTCTCATTTCATTTTCTATTCACATTTAGACTTCACAAGTATAGGGTGAGTACAAATTGATTTTAACAATGTAAAAGATTTTAATTTCTACACTTAGTAATTTATTAAATCTGACATTACATTTGACGAGTGCGTTCTATAAAATAATGTCATATTTCATGATTTTATCACATTTCATGATCTTGTCATATTTCATGATAGTGTCATATTTCATGATATTTTCATATTTCATGATATTATCATATTTCATGATCTTGTCATATTTCATGATATTGTCATATTTCATGATAGTGTCATATTTCATGATATTTTCATATTTCATGATAGTGTCATATTTCATGATAGTGTTATATTTCATGATATTTTCATATTTCATGATATTATCATATTTCATGATATTATCATATTTCATGATATTATCATATTTCATGATATTATCATATTTCATGATATTGTCATATTTCATGATATTGTTATATTTCGTGATAGTGTCATATTTCATGATATTTTCATATGTCATGATATTTATTTATTTATTTTATTAATTTACGTGTCCAGTGTGGATGACTTTGGCGAGCCAGTCTTTATTCAGGTCAGTGATGTTGTTGCTGTTGGGTTTTTTTTTTCTAAAATCTGAGTGTGCAATGGCAATGGAGGACACAGAAAGAGATCAAACCCAGGACCATCATTTCAACAAGAGCACGACCACACACAACACACACAACACACACAACACACAACACAACACAAAACACACACAACAAACACAACACACACAGAACACACACACAACACACACAACACACCCAAACACAACACACACAACACACACAAACACATACAACAGTACAACACACACACACAACACACAACACATACACAACACACACAACACACACACACACCATATAGAAAAGTTTGCAAGAAAATGTATGTGAAAACATCTAGATTATACCATAAAGATCTCAAATAACCTAAATGACAAAAATAAAATTAAGGTATGGGGGGGGGGGATGAGGGGTGGTATCAATAAGATGAAGGTATAGATTGGGTTAGGTAGTATGGGATTCAATCAAACTGTCATTTCTAACTTTCCTTTTTTCTTTTTCATCTTGTTTTTTAGGACAAACCTAACAGTGGTGAGTGCATATTAAAGTGTTTTTGTTTGTGTGTACATATGTGTCTGTCTGTGTGTGTTTGTTTGTTAATGTGTACGTGTGTGTGTGTGTGTTTATGCGTTTTCTTTGCACACATATGTGTGTGTGTGTTTATGTGAACATGTGTGTATTTGTGTGTGTTTGAACATGTGAACATGTGCTTGTGCGTTTTGTGTTCACATATGTGTGTTCGTGTGTGTGTGTGTTTGTGCATTTTGTGTGTACATATGTGTGTTTGTCTGTGTTTTTTTTGCGTGTACATGTGTGCTTTTGCGTAATGTTTATATTTGTTTGTAAGTACCTGTGTATGCTTATTTTTGTTTGTTTGTGTATACATCTGTATGTTTTTGTACATAAGTGTGTTTGTGTGTATTTGTGTACATCTGTATGTTTTTGTACATAAGTGTGTTTGTGTGTATTTGTGTACATCTGTGTAAGTGTGTGTGTGTTTGTGTGCTAATAAAGACTACTTTATGGCTTCTAATTATACAAACTTATTATGGAGAGAATTGTTTTTGTTTTAATTTAGTTTTCTGATGTTGGTAGATCTTTCTTTATCCCCAGAACCCAGAGAAATCAAAAAGTGAGCATTTTATCAAGGAAACACAAAATTGTTAAGCACAGCTCTGGAACACATGATTTAGGCTTTCTACATAATGGGTTATGGTGCTTAATATCAGTTCATTATTCGAATATATATATATATATATATATATATATATATATGTATGTATGTATGTATGTATGTATGTATATGTTTGTATAATACTTATAATTGATTGACCTTTGAACTTATAATATGTGAGCATTTTAGACATAATTACTTTGCCATTGTTGTATGAGAATGTCGAATTATTCGCTATAAAAAATAATTCTGTATTATATTATGAAATGTCTATTAAAAACAGCGTGTATTTGTTGTTTAACTTCTCATTATAATATGTGTATATTATATTACGTTTGAATATGATGAACATTTGTTTACACGGTTTCTTGTATTAATACAGGGTCAGCAACACACAACAAACGCTATTTCATTATTTTTACTCTCTCTCTCTCTCTCTCTCTCTCTCTCTCTCTCTCTCTCTGTGTATGTGTGTGTGTGTGTGTGTGTGGCCTTAACTCTTGTAACTCAGTTTGTCTCACAGTGTGGATAATACAGGACTATACACGATATTAATAATTTCGAGTTCATGAAAAAACATCTTGTAGAATTATACGGACCTAATTACGTTTTAATGTATCTTCTGTGTGTGTGGGGGGGGGGGGAGGGGAAGCATTCACCTCGAGATTGTCATGCGAAAATTAAAAAAAAACGAAGATTGGAACGGTGCAGAAATGCACATAATAGCTCATTAAATATTTTTAGTCTTTTAAAAGAATTTACAAATTAAGGAAAGACAACTGTTTTTTGTTTTGTGACATAGGAATTTTTTTTCAAGTTATTATTTCCCTTAATATGTGATTTATTTTTTTATTCTTAACTTCAACCAAATTGCATGTTTTTGGTAATTGTACCTCCCGCCATGCGCCCACAACTCTAGCCGTTATTTTGGATTGGCAAACAAGACGACAGTCTAGGGCCGTTAGATATTAGGGGCCATTGGATATTGGGGGCCATTAGATATTGAGGGCCGTTGGATATTAGGGGTCATTAGATATTATGGACCATTAGATATTAGGGGCCATTAGATATTAGGGGCCATTAGATATTATGGGCCATTAGATATTATGGGCCATTAGATATTAGGGGCCATTAGATTTTAGGGGCCATTAGATATAATGTGCCATTAGATATAATAGGCCATTAGATATCATGGGCCATTAGATATTATGGGCCATTAGGTATTATGGGCCATTAGATATTATGGGCCATTAGATATTAGGGGCCATTAGATATTAGGGGCCATTACATCTAATGGTCCGCTTCCAACTCAAATTTCTATCCAATCTGATAATTCATGGGTTCCAACGGGTAATTTTGTTGTGGATCCCCAAATCATTTCAATTAATAGTGTCTGTCTCTGTTTCTGTCTATGCCTAGGAAACCTCCCCTCCCACCTCTAGAACGGCCCCTGCCCCCCCCCCCCGAGCAAATTGAAAACAAACAAATTAACGCAAACAAAAACAAAAATTAAACCAAGATAAAAAAATTCAAAGATTTCTAATTGCACGAAACAATTATCATTGTGGGTTTTGTGTGTGGAGTGAGTCTTAGCTCAGGTTTTAATTTTTAGATTCTATTGACAGCTGTCAAGTACTTTTGATTTCAAATATTCGTTAGTTATAAAAAAAATAACAACAGAGTGATCAATATAAAAAAAAAATTTCGCGACATCAAAGCACGTGACATCACTGCACGTGACATCATAGCACGCGACATCATTGCACGTGACATCCTAGCACGTGACATCATAGCACGTGACATCAGAGATGTGCATCAATGGGTTAAACCATACATGGAAATGTTAATGTTTACATTGACAAAACTATAAGGCGAGATTAGTAAGACTTACTAACGAACTAAATGTCCACACAAAAAAAATGTCTTTCTGCAATATCCTCCACTCACTCGTATTCACTTTCCCACCCTCCCCTCCCCCATCCCACAGTCCATAGCTCACACGCACCCTGATATGAGTTTCCCTTCCCCAAAGACTACTCGTCATTTTACATCACTCACCACCCCTCCCCCCCGGTATCGCCACACTCCACCCCACCCCTATTTCCTCGTCATCATTCTCCCGTCTCCCCCCCCCGCCCCCCACAAACAACTGAAGGCCGTAGTAAACTTTCGACCTCCCCCCCCCCCCGGTTATCGAAACGTTTCGATCCATCTTCACCCCCCCCCACCCCACCCCACCTCCCAGGCACCGTCTCTAGCTTCTGTGCAGGCGATGCCAGAAAAAAAAAATTAGTCTAAAAAAAAGGGTGAAGTGTGTGTGTGTGTGTGTGTGTGTGTGTGTGAGTGTGTGTGTGTGTGTGTGTGTGTGGAGCCGTGCGGCGGGGTTGATGGTGGGATGACGACATCGCGCGCACGGCGTGGTTCAAATCTTTAATTGCTGACAGTCTTCAAGCAGTACTAGGAAATGACGTTTTAAAACCACTACACCAAGTGTTACACTGTGTGACTAAATAGTTGTGAACAAACATAGGCGTAAACCCATCTCTTGCATTAGTGCGCACAAAAAGAGGTTCCCATTTTATAGTTATCTTTTTTTTTAAAAACAAGAGACAAAAAAAAAAAGTGAACTTTATATCTTTACAGCAACAGATGAAATCAAACGTGAGCAGACGTACTTCTGATTATTTTACTGAGATCAAACAGACAACAACCTCTTTGATAAATGGGTCAACATTTTTTAAGTTATAAACAAAATTGAGAAACTTTTTACATTTTTTTGTTTAACAACCGAAATGATCAATTACTTTTTAAAAAGAAAATAAAAAGTAAAAAAAAAATGTAATGTAACTGTGAATAGGACTCGAACTCTAGCCATCAGAGTTTCACGCATGTTACTTTCCAAACACTATTGCCGGATACACTAAGCGATGTGTTAACAATGAATTTCCGATTATTTCGACTGTTTTCATCGGACGATTTTAAAATGTCATCTTGTTAAAAAAAAATAAAAAAGTAGAAAAACAACAATAATTTGATTGGTTTATTTTATAAACATTTTTAATATTTAAAACTACAGAAACTTTTTAAAACTGTAGATTTAAAAAAAAACTCAACAAACATTATTTATGGAATCAAGACGCGGCAGGAAGCCATAATTATTTAAAGCAGGACACAGTCGAGAGACAGACAACACTGATGTGAATGTGAACGCTCCCTAACTTTTGGTACCACACATCCATGTCTAAACCGTTTTGGTACCACACATCCATATCTAACACCTTTTGGTACCACACAGCCAGGTCTAAACCCTTTTGGTACCACACAGCCATATCTAAACCCTTTTGGTACCACACAGCCATGTCTAAACCCTTTTGGTACCACACAGCCATATCTAAACCCTTTTGGTACCACACAGCCATATCTAAACCCTTTTGGTACCATACAGCCATGTCTAAACCCTTTTGGTACCACACAGCCATATCTAAACCCTTTTGGTACCACACAGCCATATCTAAACCCTTTTGGTACCACACAGTCATATCTAAACCCTTTTGGTACCTCACATCCATATCTAAACTCTTTTGGTACCACACAGCCATATCTAAACCCTTTTGGTACCTCACAGCCATATCTAAACCCTTTTGGTACCTCACATCCATATCTAAACCCTTTTGGTACCACACAGCCATGTCTAAACCCTTTTGGTACCACACAGCCATATCTAAACCTTTTTGGTACCTCACATCCATGTCTAAACCCTTTTGGTACCTCACATCCATATCTAAACCCTTTTGGTACCACACAGCCATGTCTAAACCCTTTTGGTACCACACAGCCATATCTAAACCTTTTTGGTACCTCACATCCATGTCTAAACCCTTTTGGTACCACACATCCATATCTAAACCCTTTTGGTACCTCACATCCATGTCTAAACCCTTTTGGTACCACACATTCATGTCTAAACCGTTTTCTGATTGAGACGAGTGTGCAATTATATATGTGACGTCACTTTTGTAATGTAGGGGGGCCTTTGAGTGGTAGCTTCTCGGGCGTATCGACAGAGGCGTACCTAAGGTGACGGGAGGGGGGGTCCTAATTCGAAAGTCCTCCCCGGGCCCCAACTTGAGAGGCCCCCCTCCAAAATAAAAGTACATTAAATATTAAGTACATTATCTCATGTCATGGTGTCGAATGTCAAAATGCAGGGGCCCCCAAAGAAGCCGAGCCCCCCCCCGATCATTGCACCCTCAACACCAACAGTAGTTTTATGATTTATGAAAGAAACGAGTAATAAGTCCCGTGTGTTTATAGAGTGAGTCTATATGTCTGATGTTACCTGGATCTAGATGATCTCGTGATAAACTGAATACTAGACTTGATCTAACATGAACCGTCAGGGCCGGTTTAGACTTGATAAGGCCCTAAACATTTTTGAGATATGGGGCCCTTTGTGAGTCCAGACAATACAATATGTCAGTGCCAGATATATATATATATATATATATATATATATGACCATTGCTCACTCGGAAAATTTTGGGCCCCTCAAGAAAATGGGGCCCCTAAGCTATATAGCTTGAACAGCTTATACGTAAATCCTGCACTGAGATTCGCCCACAAAGCGATCAAACCCAAGACTGAACTCTCGTCTCTAAAATTGGTGACGATACCCATGTATCCTAATCATCACGATTCTATCATCTCATCGGAAGACCAATCAGAACACAGTACGTCTAGTTTCAATGATCATTCTATTTCATAGGTATAGCGGGATGTTCTAATGCGAGGGATGCCAGCATGACTAATGCACACCAACATACGTATTGCAGTAAAATCAGGATAGCGTCTCTTCTGTGTGGCTAGCAGGGCGTCACACATGTGTGGTTAGGATCGATTCCCGCGATGACAGTATATTGCACTGTCACTTTTGGGACAGAATAGTGTCACACCATTGAAGAAAGGATAGTGTCACACCATTGAAGAAAGGATAGTGTCACACCATAGAAGATAGGATAGTGTCACATCATTGAAGAAAGGATAGTGTCACATCATTGAAGATAGGATAGTGTCACACCATTGAAGATAGGATAGTGTCACACCATTGAAGAAAGGATTAGTGTCACATCATTGAAGATGGGATAGTGTCACACCATTGAAGATAGGATAGTGTCACACCATTGAAGATAGGATAGTGTC
>JAGDYQ010000205.1:950410-966770 GCA_021962125.1 Bulinus truncatus | reverse complement strand
GGCAAAGTGTTGTACGCACAACCCAGGTCGAAAAGTGTCTCCGCCTCTTTTTGGCTGTCGTCATTCTTGACGCCATCTTGCGTTTTCACATGGCCAGATTTTCGGGAGATGCTTCTGAATTGATTTGTAAGCTGTGATGCGATTGTTGGCATGGCTGGCGTCCGCCAATTCGTCATCATCATCGTCATTCCTATTGAGGCGAAGGTTCTTTGAATCGTTTTGTAGGGCGGCCAGTTGGAACGGGGATATGGTGTCACGTGATTTCTTCTGAGAGAGTTGTAAGCTACCAGACGATTGCCGGCTGGGGTGGTCTTAGTTTCCTGTTGACTTCTCATACAATGGTAGACTCTAAACTTTGCTTGACAACTCTTTAATACCCAAGGGGAGTTTAACAGCTCAACAGTCTCGCTCGGAAAATCTACACAGGAAAAGAAAAAAAAAATAATAATATTCTTCATTCAAGGTGGCAGAAGTGAATGGGAGGTGAGCATTTTTTAATCGTATACAAATTCATCTGGAAATACAACAAATTCAATATTATCCTATAGCAAAAAACCAAAACGATTAAAAAGCAAAACTGTCCAGGTTTTACTTCGATGTTTCGTTGTTACCTGTGTATGCCTGCCTGCGTAAACTAAAATAAATAAATAAAAACTTGATAAGTAAATGTATATATATATATATATATATATATACATACATATATTTAACTATACATATATATACATGCATATATAAACATACCACTAACGTTAGTGTGAGATGATACCCAACATCCCCCTCCCCATCTACTTCAGCCAGAATATAAATAATTGAGGTCACGCTCTCAGTGGCACCAACTAATGGACAGCCCGAATTTTTATCAAACAGACACTAGATTTCAAGTGATATCAATGGACAGCAGTCATCGAATTGTGCGTCACAAGGCTAACCATTGAACTAGTGCGCATGTATGCATGTGTGTGTGTGTGCGTGTTTGAGCATAAATGTGTAGATTGTCCAATGAGGCGGGTCTGTTTTAAGGAAGAGGAGGGTGGAGACAGGAAGGGGGGCCCATTAGTCAGAGTGGTCAGTGGCCTTGATTTTCTAGCTGCCCTGGGGGTGGTTTTATTTTTTTGTTTATTTCCACTTGTATGGTATTTAGTTGTTGGCATTCAGACACTTAAACATAAAAATGACTTTTAAAATAAAATAAATTATGATATTCAGCTTTCTATGAAATAAACTTGTTTGTGTACATGTTGTTTGTGTACATGTTGTTTGTGTACATGTTGTTTGTGTACATATTGTTTGTGTACATGTTGTTTGTATACATGTTGGTTGTGTACGTGCTGTTTGTGTACATGTTGTTTGTATACGTGCTGTTTGTGTACATGTTGTTTGTGTACATGTTGTTTGTGTACATATTGTTTGTGTACTTGATGTTTGTGTAAGTACAAATATTTGGTGTACACGTTGTTTGTGTACGTGCTGTTTTTCGTACATGTTGTTTGTGAAAGTGTGTTGTTTGCAAAAATATGTTGTTTGTGTACATGTTGGTTTGTGCACATGTTGGTAAAGTGTGTAAATGTTGGTTTGTGTACAAGTTGGCTCTGTGTAGGCAGGCTGTTGGTTTGTGTACATGTTGGTGGAGGGCCTAGGTTGTGGGTGTGGGGTGGGGGGCGGGATTTCCTTTAATTTCTTCTGCAAATTGCTCCAGTCTGTCTACGATGTCATCCACGTTCTGATCTCATTACATACATCACAGCCGTACAGCAGCACGAGACAAGCTAGGGCCTGGTTTAATGACGTCATGATGGTCAGTACTGAAACAGAATTAAAGAGGGGGAAAAAATGAATATTCGCGTACGCAGTCATAAGATGTTCCAATACTCGGACAGCAAGTGGAAGGAAGATGGCAGTGTCGACTTAGAAACTTATAGTCTCCTAGGTCTCGTGATCCCAGGTTAGTGCTGACGCCGCTGTAAAGACATCCCAGGCTGAAAGATTGTTATAAGGCACACATGATACAAGTTACATAATGTAAACTGTCGCTGGGCCATTCGTTGCTATAGAAGTTGTACATACCTATATATATATATATATATATATATATATATATATATATATATATATTAGCGGTTATACAGGTTTTGATGGACCGATATTTAAGTTTCGAGAGTTCAGATACCGGTATTAAAAGCCTCGAGAGTTCAGAGAAGGGCCAGTAAGTTTAAATGTTTATTTATCGGTGAATTTCAAAATCTACTCTCACAGTTTTAGTACACCACCAACTTAACTTCTTTATTCATAGGAAAATCAGAGGCGGATCTAGGGTCAGCTGAATCCCCGGC
Organism: Bulinus truncatus; assembly: GCA_021962125.1. Classification (NCBI taxonomy): domain Eukaryota; kingdom Metazoa; phylum Mollusca; class Gastropoda; family Planorbidae; genus Bulinus; species Bulinus truncatus. Next base: position 964,437 of record JAGDYQ010000205.1, on the reverse strand, counting down.
GGAGGGGGAGGGGGCAGATACAAAAGTTTGGACCACTTTTCTTTTTGAAAATAATAATTATATAAATATATAGTGGTTGTTTATTGCTCCCACATGTTCCTCCCCTTTTTTATGCAACCGTTAAATCCGCCTCTGTACAAAATACTAATTATTTTTTTCCAAACGTTTATTTATTTAATTTATTCTTTGTTGTTAAATTTTTTTTTAAAATGTAGTGCCATGTAGTGCCGAGAATAAAGTTTAAAAAAAAAAGAAATGAAAAAAATAGAAGGAGGGTTGGTCGGGGGGTGCGGGGTAGTATCACCAAAGACTCACTGTAAATTACATGAATGAAACGGGTTTTCCCCTTATATATTCATTAAATAAATAATCAAATTCACAACTTACCAAGCGCAGTGCCAATTGGAAACAAAGCAAGGTAGACAACTGGAAGATTAATTCTGATGCATGTTCATACATGCGGTTATATACCCTGAATGCATGGCTACATTATCAGCACCTGCTGCACGCCAGACAATTGCTTCCCTTTTCATTACAGCAGACGTCCATTAAGTTGATCACTATGGTAGTATGGTAGCTTGATGAATTCATGGGCGTATAAGACAGTAAGGTTCACAAGACTTTTATAAAATACAATAAACACAGGAATGCATATAACATGCAAAATACAAACACAGAGACCCAGACAGGCATATTTGGGAGACCCAGACAGAGACAGGCATATTTGGGAGACCCAGACAGAGACAGGCATATTTGGGAGACCCAGACAGAGACAGGCATATTTGGGAGACCCAGACAGAGACAGGCATATTTGGGAGACCCAGACAGCGACAGGCATATTTGGGAGACCCAGACAGAGACAGGCATATTTGGGAGACCCAGACAGAGACAGGCATATTTGGGAGACCCAGATAGAGACAGGCATATTTGGGAGACCCAGACAAAGACTGTTTTATTTGGGGGCCCAAGACATTGACTGATATATTTGGGGGCCCTAGACAGAGACTGATATATTTGGTGGCCCAAACACAGCCTTTCAGATCTCTGATATGATTGGGATAATCTACATCCTAAGGATAAGGATTTTTTTTCTTTTCATGACACTGTTGCTATTGAGACTAGGAAAAAATGGAGGGGGGAAGGGGGTGCTTAAAAGCCTGCTGACTATGAATAATTAAGAAAGACCTATCCGCCTCTGATAGGTTAGTTAATGACCTGAACTAATGACCAGCGTCCAGCAGCAGATGGAGGACGGTGAATGTGGACAAAAAAAACACCAGTTTCATCAGCTGATGAAATGTGACACGTGGGAGCCATCCTTACATCATCTGTATTTACCTGAAGTGACCTAAACCACTTAGGAGCCAACTTACATCATCTGTATTTACCTGAAGTGACCTAAACCACTTAGGAGCCATCCTTACATCATCTGTTGGTACCTGAAGTGACCTAAAACACTTAGGAGACATTTTACAACATCTGTATTTACCAACCGTGACCTGAAATATATATCCATCCATTAACTGATCCGTCTAACCATTTACTCTACCATCCACTCATCCAACCATCGATAACTCACCCATTCATCCAAACACTCATCCATCCACGTATCCATCCACTCATCCATCGATTCATCCAACCATCCACTCATCCATCCACTCATCCATTCATCCATCCACTCATCCATTCATCCATCCACTCATCCCTTCATCCATCCACTCATCCATTCATTCATCCATCTACCATCCATAAAAATCATTCATCCACTCATCCATCTATCCATACAGTCAACCACTCACTTATCCATCCATTACTCCCATAAATCAATATCCTCAAAACACCTTGTTCTTTCATAGTGCTTCAAATCCTCAAATGCATAGAATGCGAGTACACATGCACTGGTTACTGCAATTACTACTGAGTAAGTACATTTACTAGTGTGTCAGTAATTATTTTTCTCTAATTATAAAATGTTAGACCCTATTGTGAATTGGACTAGTATCTTTCCACTGGTTTTCGCCTACGAGTTAAGATTTAAACATTTGATTTCTTTTTGATTCATTGAGGCGTGTAACACTTTAGTATTTCATTTAATTAGTATGGACACTACATGCACACTTACTGCAACACAAACACATCATACATTCACCAAAACATACTCACACACATACACACACCCAAACATACTCACACACATACACACACCCAAACATACTCAAACACACATACACACACCCAAACATACTCAAAAACACATACACACACCCAAACATACTCACACACACATACACACACCCAAACATACTCACACACATACACACACCCAAACATACTCACACACGCATACACACACATCCAAACACACATACACACACCCAAACGCACTCACAGACACATAAACAAACTCACACGCTCTCACACACGTACACACCACAATTCACTCACACACCCAAACACATACATAAACACCCTCACACACATACACCCCCAAGCTCACAAATGCGCAAACACACACGCGAAAACGTAAGCACTAGAAGCAAGCACTCTGATACATACCAACACACCAAAACATACGCAATAATCAACCACTTTTACACACCTTCATCCTCTACACACATACACACCCAAACACACTCACATTTACAATCACTGTGCTTTATGTTTCAAAGTTTCACCCTTTTGTTTTAAGTCAAACGTCAAAGTCACGTCCTGTCATCACGTGACCATGGGTCAATATCTTTAAGTCAACAACCTACTCACAAAGTTTGTTTGTTTTTTTCTTGGGAGAGGGTGGGGATATTTCTATTTTCCTTTTTAAGTTATTTAAATTGGGGTTGACCAGGTGTGTATGACGTAAATCATTGACATTTCTCACCTTGACATTTTGTGTTAGGGTAATTTACTGACTCATAAATGAAGCAAGATTCATGATGTCCTAGATTTAAAATTATGGTGAGCATCTTTACAGAGACGGTCAGATTGAGAGACGCTTTAAGAAACTGACCAGTCTCTGACTGACCTCATGCTGTGAAACAAGTTGACCACTTCAAGGGACTATTTGTGCATCAAATCGCAATCGATTAGTACTGAATAGGTAGTTACTAAATTACCGAAGATTACTTTTGATCAAAGCCAGACAAAAAATAAAATAAAATATTACACAGGTGGACAAAAGTTGGTCGCAGGATTTAATTGGTCAGTTCAGAGAAGTTATTGAACCTAGGAGTTCATTTCATATTGGTAAGTTGAAATTTTAAGATTTAGTCACGTGTTTATTGATCGGTTTTCGTTCAATATATTTTTTTTTCATGCTCACTTTCACAACATTCTCTCCAGTTTGATGACGATCAATTGGTCACTGGACTATTATAGTAGTCAGTTGGTCATTGAGAGATTCATTACACCTATTATTTTAGGACATATGTTAACACAAAAGTTGAACAATAAGTCGAACAATCATTGAGCAATCAGTTGAACGATTCGGCTGAAATTTTGGTTGAACGATTTGATGAATAATTATTTAAATTATTAGTTCTACTCTTAGTAGAATTGATAATTGAACAAAGAATTACAATTTTACTTGAATGTTCAATTGAACTTTTAATTTAATAAATATTTCAACAGTTAATTGATTAATTAGCCATAAATGATGTAAAAAAATGTGTATCAATATAATGTGTTCGAATAATTATTTGAAAGAGTAGGCAGTTTCTTCCAATAAAAAAAAACATCTGAACTGAGAATATTTCAAATTTCATGGTTATGTTCAGGAAATGCTACAATATACTTTCTAATAATTAAACATTTTAGTCCACTAATTTGAATTCGAAATAATTATAAAGTCAGTAAATGGGTTTGTAGAAATCCTGAGTTAAATATTGACAATTCTTTATAAACTCTGAAATGACAAGGGACATAATTTCACTTCTAATGACCATCTTTTTGTCCTTTTTTAATTATTGCAGTTATCTACCCTGTGCTATTATTACTACGATGGAGTGTGATTCAGATAAAAACCCAGAATTATGTAAGCAATTAAAGTAGAATATTTGAGAAATATATTTAATTTTTAATTAGTGTTCTGCTCAGTACAATCATTCTTAAAGATCTACTGTCACAAAGGATCAAATGTCATTTATTTTCCTTTAACGGAGTAAGACTTACTGTTGTAAGTGTAAAACCTTCTAATTATATTGACAGACATATTCTAGTTACATGTAATGTATGTATTAATTAATCAATATCTGTCCACATAAAACTATTGTCTGTCAACATAAAACTATTATTTCATTTCAGATTCTGGACAATTTAAGTAAGTAGACATTTTATAGAGGGCTTTGACAATTCTAAAATATATTAGTGCGTTATAAGTTCAAAAATGTACTCTTGTTGTGTTGTGTTTATGTGTTGTGTTTATGTGTTGTGTTAGAGTGGCACATGTTACTGCTCTACTCTTTGTGACTGTCTCCAATATTGTGTTCAATTAAATTCTTTGTCTGTTTAGGATGGGGAGATTTTGATGTCCCTTGCACCAAGTAAGAACAAGGTAGAGCTATGATCCATCTATCCATTCTATTCCGGTTCATCTATCTATCTATCTATCTATCTATCTATCTATCTATCTATCTATTCTATCTATCTATCTATCTATCTATCTATCTATCTATCTATCTATCTATCTATCTATATCTATCTATCTATCTATCTATCTATCTATCTATCTATCTATTTATCCATCTATATCTATCTAATCTTATCTATCTATCTATCTATCTATCCATCTATTTATCCATCCATCCATCCATCCATCTATCTATCTATCTATCTATCTATCTATCTATCTATCTATCTATCTATCTATCTATCTATCTATCTATCTATCTATCTATCTATCTATCTATCTATCTATCTATCTATCTATCTATCTATCTGTCTGTCTTTCTATCTTATCTATCTAGTATAGTTAGCTTCTTTCATACGTACTTATATTTCTAACATCATGTCCTAGTTTGTCAAGTGTTTGTCTTGTCTGTTCGGCCACCTGTCTGTCTATCCCCCTTGCCTGTGTCTCTGTTAGTGTCTGGTATTAATCTATCCATCAATCTAAGTATTCTGAGTTGGTCTGACTGTTCGCATGACTCTGATTTATTTTGTTCTTTTCTTCAGGTAGCTCCATGCACCTCCCTCATAAATAGGTCAGTTGATGACGTCATCTGTTGGCTATGACGGAACCAGACATTAAATGACGTTGCATTTACAATAAAGCATCATCTACAAGATAGAGACAGACAGAAGGAGTCACTAAGGAGTCACTATGGAGTCACCAATGAGTCACTAGAAAACTAATTGACCTGGTTTAGACCTGTGTTGACATCGCCTGGACCCGCCCCTTCTTCAGGGGGGCTAACTATTGAATTTTTCCTAACCTTAATTGTACCGAAAATTAATATTTCCCACATATGACAAATGACACTCACCCTAGGCCTCGCAAATGACAATCACCCTGGGCCCCGCAAATGACACTCGCCCTAGGCCCCGCAAATGACACTCGCCCTAGGCCCCGCAAATTAAACTCGCCCTGGGCCCCCAAATGACACTCGCCCTAGGCCCCCACAAATGACACTCACCCGAGGCCCTGCAAATGACAGCCGCCCTGGGACCCCAAACACACTCACCCTAGGCCCCGCAAATTAAACTCGCCCTGGGCCCCCCAAATGACACTTCCCCGCCCCCTAGGCCTTGCAAATTTAACTCGCCCTGGGCCCCAAAATGACACTCGCCCTAGGCCCCACAAATGACACTCCACCCTAGGCCCCACAAATGACAGTCGCCCTGGGACCCCAAATGACACCTCACCCCTAGTTCCCCCAATGACACTCACCCTAGGCCCCGCAAATTAAACTCACCCTTGGGCACCCCAAATGACAGTGGCCCTGGGCCCCCAAATGACACCCCCCCCGCCCTATGCCCCACAAATGACACTCACCCTAGGCCTCGTAAATTAAACCTCGACCTGGGCCCCGCAAATGACACTCATCATGGGCCCCGCAAATGACACTTTCCCTAGGCCATCTCCCGCCCCACCATCACTCACTCACACATCGTATACACTCAACTCATTCAGCTAATTTGAAGAATGTTTAGCCCTAGTCTACCATAGTTTATTAGACTACATTGATAGCCGTCTAGCGATATGATCTTCACTGCATGTTCATTTAACTATTACCTGTGTAATTTACTTTGATTCAGGATGGTGCTGAACGCCAATAGGTTGGTTCGTGAACTCCTGGGTCCGTTGGAACGCAGGTGAGTTATCGCTGAGTCAGGGCCAAAGCTGGGTACAAGTATGACAAGGGAAGCCCGTCTGATACACTATGACAAGGGAAGCCCGTCTGATACACTATGACAAGGGAAGCCCGTCTGATACACTATGACAAGGGGAAGCCCGTCTGATACACTATGACAAGGGAAGCCTGTCTGATACACTATGACAAGGGAAGCCCGTCTGATACACTAGTTATTATGACAAGGGGAAGCCTGTCTGATACACTATGACAAGGGAAGCCCGTCTGATATACTATGACAATTAGGCAACAAAAACCTAATTTTAAAAATAAATAAATATCGAAAGTGACACTCCCCCCACCCCATAAAAGTTGACATTCAACAATGACCTGACAATTTTTTTTTCAAATATAATGACGTCTGCTCAAATTGTTTAAAAAAATGGATTGAGGTCATCAATGAAATTGTTTTCATTTTTGTTATGATACCAGTTTGGTTGTACTAGTAAACAACTTAAATTTATAATTGTATACATGTTATCTATCTTACTTTTATATCGCAAAAAGCTTTTCTATTTTTATTCATATTCGTTCCTCTACAGTGAACATTATTTATGTTTACTTTTTAACATTTTTATCATAACTTTATCACACATTGACTTTTTTACTTTTTTATCATGACTTTATCACATGTTGATTTTTGTACATTTTGACTTTTTTATCTTGACTTTATCACATGTTGACTTTTTGACAGGGTTGTTAGTATCGTAGTATCGGTATCGGCCAATACAGTATCGGCGATACTTTTTAAGTGTTGGTTGCTGTATTGCCGATCCTTTTGTATCAAGTATTGATTTGTGTATCGCCGATACATTTTAAACGAAAATTTTTCGATGCTCGATACCTATACTTTTCTATTGCCACTATTAGCTATTTGCAGAAAATTAATAACGATTTTGATACCTTTTTTAAAAAGCAATCTCTATAAATTCAACCACTACAAGTAATCATAGCGTATCAACCCTACCAATATTAACAACACCCACCTCCCCACCAAGACAACTTTGATCACAAGGCTGAAGTTGTACAAACCTTAAAGCGTGCTTCAGTGTACTGAGTCCAGTTCCCACTCAACTTACTCGGCAGGGTGGTGCAGCTTCAGTACAGTCAGCAGTACAGATATCTGAATGTAGATTTATTTGCTAGTTTTACTGCACGGCGGCAGATCCAATACAAATTGCTTAATAGTAACAGTTCTGCTGAAGTAGACAGATATCTTGTAGATAACTCATCAAAAATGCCGTCATTAGCATCCTACCCAAGCATTGAGAAACTATACCTGCAACTGCAACTGAACACTGGACTTACGGCTAGTGCTGCAGTTTAGCGCCTGTTTTCGTTGGGTGGGCGTGTTTTATGCCATTACGTTTTAGGCTAAGCAATGATCGTTTTGAAAAGATGGTCTTTTTACGTGCAGCCAAGTGGTGAAGTAATTAGCATTAAAATTGTGATTTGACAATGTATTTTATTGTTTTTAATTTAAAAAAAAAAAACAAACTTGAAAACTTGCACTCATTATATTTTGAATAAAAATATTGTATTGGTATCGATTTTGGCAATACATTTTTACTTGAGTATTTGTATTGGTATTGGCGATACTATTTTCATGAAGTATTGGTATTGGTATTGATGATACAATTTAAGAGTATTGTTAACAACCCTGCTTTTTGACTGTTGACTTTTTCACCGTTACTTTATTACTCCACAACTAAATGAAGAAACTTCCTTTAGAAATTAATTGGGACACTTGCTGAAGCCTGTTGGGTCAATTATGTCCAGTTTGTTTACAAGCAACAAAAACTCTCGACGGTTTATGTCGACTTTTATAGGCTTACAGTACAGAGTGTATTCTTACAGTACATAGCGTAATATTACAGCTACAGTACAGAGTGTATTCTTACAGTGCATCAGTACCGTACCCAGGATTTTGTTTTTGGAAGGGGGGGGGGCTGTTCCAAGTTTTTAAAGGCAAATATTTGTCAATTTTTTATGAGTTACTATCAGCAATAACGGCCTTGCAGTTCATAGTATATTTTTACAGTACATGGTGTATTTTTACAGTGCATTGTGTATTCGTACAGTACATAGTGTATTCTTACAGTACATATGGTATTCTTACAGTACATAGTGGATTCTTACAGTACATAGTGTATTCTTACAGTACATATGGTATTCTTACAGTACATAGTGTATTCTTACAGTACATAGTGTATTCTTACAGTACATAGTGTATTCTTACAATACATAGTGTATTCACCAGCATTCTCACTGATCGCTGTTTCTCTTTTCATTTTCTATTCACATTTAGACTTCACAAGTATAGGGTGAGTACAAATTGATTTAACAATGTAAAAGAATTTAAATTTCTACACTTATTGATTTCTTAAATCTGACATTACATTTGACGAGTGCGTTCTATAAAATAATGTCATATTTCATGATTTTGTCACATTTCATGATCTTGTCATATTTCATGATATTGTCATATTTCATGATCTGTCATATTTCATGATATTGTCATATTTCATGATATTGTCACATTTCATGATCTTGTCATATTTCATGATCTTGTCACATTTCATGATATTGTAATATTTCATGATATTGTCATATTTCATGATATTGTCATGTTTCATGATATTTATTTATTTATTTTATCAATTTACGTGTCCAGTGTGGATGACTTTGGCGAGCCAGTCTTTATTCAGGTCAGTGATGTTGTGGCTGTTGGGGATTTTTTTTTCTTTCTAAAATCTGAGTGTGCAATGGCAATGGAGGCACCACAGAGGACAAAGAAGGAGATCAAACCCGGGACCATCAACTCAATTATAGCACGACCACCCCGCCCCTCCGCACTACACACACAACACACACACAACACACACAACACACACAGCACACACAACACACACAGCACACACAACACACACAACACACACACACCACACACAACACACACACAACACACACAACACACACAACACACACACAACACACACAACACACAACACACACAGCACATACACACAACACACACAACACAAAACACACACAACACACACAACACACACAACACATACGCAACACACACACTATATAGAAAAGTTTGCAAGAAAATGTATGTGAAAAAATCTAGATTATACCATAAAGATCTCAAATAACTTAAATGACAAAAATAAAATGAAGGTTTGGGGGAGGAGTGGGGGGGGAGGGGAGAGACGAGGGGTGTGGTATCAATAAGATGAAGGTATAGATTGGGTTAGGTAGTATGGGATTCAATCAAACTGTCATTTCTAAATTTCCTTTTTTCTTTTTTCATCTTGTTTTTTAGGACAAACCAAACAGTGGTGAGTGCATATCAAAGTGTTTTTGTTTGTGTGTACGTGTGTGTGTGTGTGTGCTTGTTTGTTTGTTAATGTGTACGTGTGTATGTGTGTTTGTGCGTTTTCTTTGCACATATATATGTGTGTGTATATGTGAACATGTGTGTATTTGAGTGTGTTTGTTTGTGTGTACACATGTAAGTGTGTGTGTGTTTGAACATGTGTACATGTGTTTGTACGTTTTGTGTTCACATATGTGTGTTCGTGTGTGTCTGTGTGTTTGTTTGTGCATTTTGTGTGTACACAGTACCGTAGCCAGGATTTTTTTTTTGGGGGGGGGGGCTGTTCCAAGTTTTTAAGGGCAAAGTTTTGTCAATTTTTTATGAGTTTCTATCAGCAATAACTTTTTTATTTATTTTTTGGAGGGGGGCTGCAGCCCCAAGCCCCTCCCCAGCCCCCCCTGGCTACGGCCTTGTGTGTACATATGTGTGTTTGTCTGTGTTTCTTTTGCGTGTACATGTGTGCTTTTGCGTAATGTTTATATTTGTTTGTAAGTACATGTGTATGTTTATTTTTATTAGTGTGTGTACATTTGTATGTTTTTGTACATAAGTGTGTTTGTGTGTATTTGTGTACATCTGTATGTGTTTGTACATAAGTGTGTTTGTGTGTATTTGTGTACATCTGTATGTTTTTGTACATAAGTGTGTTTGTGTGTATTTATGTACATCTGTGTAAGTGTGTGTGTGTGTGTTTGTATGCTAATAAAGACTACTTTATGGCTTCTAATTATACAGACTTATTAGGGAGAGAATTGTTGTTTTGTTTTAAATTTAGTTTTCTGATGTTGGTAGATCTTTTTCTTTCTCCCTAGAACCCAGAGAAATCAAAAAGTGAGCATTTTATCAAGGAAACACAGAATTGTTAAGCACAGCTCTGGAACACAGGATTATGGCTTTCTACATAATGGGTTATGGTGCTTAATATCAGTTCATTATTCGAATATATATATGTATGTATGTATATGTTTGTATATTACTTATGATTGATTGAACTTTGAACTTATAATATGTGAGCATTTTAGACATAATTACTTTGCCATTGCTGTATGAGAATGTCGAATTATTCGCTTTTAAAAAAATAATTCTGTATTAAATTGTGATATCTCTATTAAAAAACAGCGCGTATCTGTTGTTTCACATCTCATTATAATATGTGTATATCATATTACGTTTGAATTGGATGAACATTTGTTTACACGGTTTCACGGTTTCTTGTATTAATACAGGGTCAGCAACACACAAGAAACACTAGTTCATTATTTTTACTCTCTCTCTCTCTCTCTCTCTCTCTCTCTCTCTCTCTCTCTCTCTCTCTCTCTCTCTCTCTCTCTCTCTCTCTCTCTCTTTCTGTGTGTGTGTATGTGTGTGTGTGTGGCCTTAACTCTTGTAACTCACTTTGTCGCACAGTTGGATATTACAGGACTATACACGATATTAATAATTTCGAGTTCATGAATAAATATATTGTAGAATTATACGGAGCTAATTACGTTTTATTGTATCTTATGGGTGGGGTGGTGGGGGGGGGAGAAGCATTCACCTCGAGATTGTCATGTGAAAATTAAAACGAAGATTGGAACGGTGCAGAACTGCACATAATAGCTCATTAAATCTTTTCAGTCTTTTAAAGAATTTCCAAATTAATTAAAGACAGACAACTGTTTTTTGTTTTGTGACATAGGAATTCTTTTTCAAGGTATTATTCCCCTTTTATGTGATTTATTTATTCTTAACTTCAACCAAATTACATGTTTTGATAATATGTACCTCCCGCCATGCGCCAACAAATCTAGCCGTTATTTTGGATAGGCAAACAAGACGACAGTCAGGGCCATTAGAGATTTGGGGCCATTAGATATTAGAGGTCGTTGTATATTAGGGGTCATTAGATAGGGGGTTATTAGATATTGGGGCCCATTAGATATTGGTTCCATTATATATTGGGGCATTAGATATTGGGGCCATTAGATATTGGGGCCATTAGATATTGGTTCCATTATATATTAAGGGCATTAGATATTAAATGGCGCAGTAGATAACGAGGGCCATTGGATAATAGGGGGTTATTAGATATTAGAGGCCATTATTATTAGGGGCCATTACATCAAATGGTCCTCTTCCAAACTCTAAATTCTCTATCCAATCTAATGATTCATGGGCAATAATAGCGTCGGCGCCTGGGAAACCTCCCCTCCCCCTCTAGGAACGGGCCCCCGCCCCCCCCCCAGAAAATTAAAAAAACAAAAATAATTAATCACAGAAAAACGAATATTAAACCAAGATAAAAAAAAAAACAAAGATTTATAATTGCACGAAACAATTATCAGTGTAGATTTTATGGAGCGAGTCTATGTGTTTATCTTAGCTACGGTTTTATTTTTAGCTGTACTTGATAGTTATCAAGTACTTTGATTTAAATTTGCCTCTAGTTAGTTAAAAAAAACACCAGAGTGCTCAATAATATTAGAAAAATATATAATCACGTGACATCAATGCGCGCGACAACATAGCACGTGACATTGCACGTGACATCAGAGATGTGCGTCAATGGGTTAAACCATACATGAAAATGTCAATGTTTAGATTGACAAAACTATAAGACGAGATTAGTAAAGACTTACTAAAGAACTAAATGTCCACTCACAAAAATGTCATTCTGCAATATCCCCACTCACAAAAATGTCATTCTGCAATATCCTCCACTCACAAAAATGTCATTCTGCCAATATCCTCCACTCACAAAAATGTCATTCTGCAATATCCTCCACTCACAAAAATGTCATTCTGCAATATCCTCCACTCACAAAATGTCATTCTGCAATATCCTCCACTCACAAAAATGTCATTCTGCAATATCCTCCACTCACAAAAATGTCATTCTGCAATATCCTCCACTCACAAAAATGTCATTCTGCAATATCCTCCACTCACAAAAATGTCATTCTGCAATATCCTCCACTTACAAAATGCTATTCTGCAATATCCTCCACTCCCACAAAATGCTGTCTGCAATATCCTCCACCTCACAAAATGTCATTCTGCACATTCCACTCACAAAAATGTCATTCTGCAACATCCTCCACTCACAAAATGTCATTCTGCAATATCCTCCACTCACAAAAATGTCATTCTGCAATATCCTCCACTCACAAATTGTCATTCTGCACAATCCTCCACTCACAAAAATGTCATTCTGCAATATCCTCCACTCTACAAAAATGTCATTCTGCAATATCCTCCACTCACAAAAATGTCATTCTGCAATATCCTCCACTCACAAAAAATGTCATTCTGCAATATCCTCCACTCACAAAATGTCATTCTGCAATATCCTCCACTCACAAAAATGTCATTCTGCAATATCCTCCACTCACAAAAATGTCACTCTGCAATATCCTCCACTCACAAAATGTCATTCTGCAATATCCTCCACTCTACAAAAATTGTCATTCTGCAATATCCTCCACTTACAAAAATGTCATTCTGCAATATCCTCCACTCACAAAAATGTCATTCTGCAATATCCTCCACTCACAAAAATGTCATTCTGCAATATCCTCCACTCACAAATTTGTCATTCCGCAATATCCTCCACTCACAAAAATGTCATTCTGCAATATCCTCCACTCACAAAAATGTCATTCTGCAATATCCTCCACTCACAAAAATGTCATTCTGCAATATCCTCCACTCACAAAAATGTCATTCTGCAATATCCTCCACTCACAAAAATGTCATTCTGCAATATCCTCCACTCACAAAAAATGTCATTCTGCAATATCCTCCACTCACAAAAATGTCATTCTGCAATATCCTCCACTTACAAAAATGTCATTCTGCAATATCCTACCACTTACAAAAATGTCATTCTGCAATATCCTCCACTCACAAAAATGTCATTCTGCAATTATCCTCCACTCACAAAAATGTCATTCAGCAATATCCCTCCACTCACAAAAATGTCATTCCCAAGTAATATCCTCCACTCACAAAAATGTCATTCTGCAATATCCTCCACTCACAAAAATGTCATTCTGCAATATCCTCCACTCACAAAAATGTCATTCTGCAATATCCTCCACTCACAAAAATGTCATTCTGCAATATCCTCCACTCACAAAAATGTCATTCTGCAAATATCCTCCACTCACAAAAATCCCATTCTGCAATATCCTCCACTCACAAAAATGTCATTCTGCAATATCCTCCACTCACAAAAATGTCATTCTGCAATATCCTCCACTCACAAAAATGTCATTCTGCAATATCCTCCACTACAAAAATGTCATTCAGCAATA
>JAGDYQ010000205.1:925045-949910 GCA_021962125.1 Bulinus truncatus | reverse complement strand
AGTTGTGTCACATGAACATACTTTGTGGCAGATTCTGAATGCATTATGTGAAATTTAAAGACAATAGCATTGTTATTGTGTTTAAAATGATTGTATCCTATGACATCGTTTAGGAGGAACTCATTGCTTTGATGTTTCCAGACGATTGCATTGAACACATGACACTTCATGTCACACAATATATACATGTATAGTCGCATATCATAACAATCGAGCCAGAACAAACTTTGAAATGAAAGTACCCCCTCCCCCCCCCCAGAAATAAACCTAACTTGTATTCTGTGATACGTACAAACATCCATAGCGGAGACACATCAAATAATCAAAATAATTAATTAGAGCTAGTCCGTTAGGGCAACGTCTTCTTGAACTTTTTTATCTATTAGAACGTGCAGAAACTGAATTCCAGTAGATTAGCTTTAGCCAAAGTTACTAAAGAAAAACAAGTAAACATCTTGATAGAAATCTTTATCCTCTAGAGACCATGAATACTTGATTAGAATGTTTAATGTCGCTTGCCACTTGTGACTTTTAGCTGAGACGTTCTTATATATGGGCAAACTAGGGCCACCGGGTGCCCCCCTTCAAATGTACTTCTGCCATGGGCCCCCAATTATCCAACAAAGTCTCTGCATAGGGTCCCCAAATGTCTTTGCATGGGCCCCCTAATATCTCAGAAGGTCTCTTCCTAGGGCTCCCTCAAAAATAAACAACAACTAAAAACGGCACTGCTTGTTAAATTAGTGAAAAAAACTCTGTCCGCTTTAACCTCTTCTCACCGATACATCTTTGTATAAATTAGCATATTGTTGTATAACACCAGCGATTGGCTAAGAATGTTTATGTACTGATAAAAACGCTCTCCTGAATTTGAAGTTGCACATGGCGTATATGATGGGCTTGACCGCGCTGCTCAGCAGATGGGCCCTGATGATCACTTGGTACAAAGCTTCCCCGGTGTTGTCCGCGGATTGAAAGGCGCCCGGCATCTCAAACCTGGTAAAGTTCAAGGCCAGGTAAGGGAGTGCGCCGATGACGTAGATCAGGCTGACGATGAGCATCATGCACGTCGTTCGTCCGAGCCCTGCCGCGCAGCCTCCTCGAGAGCCTCTCTCGTTTACCTGCCGGCTGCTCTCGTCATGGGGAATCCCCGTTGATCCCTCGCTCCTTTTATCAACCGAGTAGTCGGCGTGTGACGTAGCTTTGTTCGGCGACAAGGCCTCGTTGTTGTGGTGGCCGAGATGGTCAGCGTCCTGATGACCAGTGTCGTTGACGTCCTCGGAGATCCTGTCGTTCTGCTTGTCGCTGACGTCGTTGCTGCTGCCGCCGTGCTTGCTGTCCTCTCGGTCCTTCTTCGACTTGCGGGCGCGCGTCAGGGTGTCCGTCAGGGCGTCCCGCAGTTTGCGGTGCTTCCTGAGAAAGCTGTTGTCCCGGGAGACCTTGCGGGAAGACATGAAGGACCCCTTCTTCATCAGGGAGGCGGGGTCGATGCCGCCACCTTCCTCATCCGGATCCGGGGCCCTGTTCTCCGACTGCTGGCAGTACGTGATGTCGATCCATTGCATGGCTCTGGCAAAGTCTGTTGGTCGGAAGGAGTCGAAGTGTTCATCAGTGGGGACGTTGGAGTTGGAATCAACTTTGTCGTTGTTAGGAATAATACAGTCAGAATAACTTTTGTCATCATTAGGAATAATTGGGTCGGAACCAAATTTGTCGTCCGACTCATCGGATATTTCCGTTTTCTCGTGAACGGTTTCCCCGTTCTGGGCTTGAACTTCATCCGTCGTGGTTACTTTCATTTCGGACCCGTCGCTTGGTTCGGATTTGCTAGCCGACCGCTCAGACGCCGACCCGGTTATCTCTTCTCGAATGTCATTGTCGCGAGGCCTGGGGATGTCATTTGATGTCACCTCGTTTTCGGCCAGTAGGTTCGTTTCTGAACCTTGGCCTTTGCCGGAATCTTTTTCATCGAGGTCGCTGGACATCTCTAGGTGGCCATCTTCCGCCGTGGTCGGGGCGCGTCTGTTGTTTGCCTCGCCAGAACGACCGTCCAACAACTCCTGTCCCTCTTTTGACACGTCCAGCTGGTCAGTTTCTTTGGCCAACCTCTCCTCGGCCTGCTTCTGGACGGCCTTGAGTTTAACGGTCAGCTCCCTCACCATGGACAGGTTCACCTTGACCTTCTCCCCGGTGGGTGACCTGATCATACGGGCCTGAAAATTAGACCCGACAATTTCCACCTGGTGGTTGCCGTCCACATGGGGATCGAGGTTATTCTTCTGCGGGTCAAGGCCTTTCCTATCCTCATCATCACCGCCAACGCCGCCGTCTACCTTGACCTCTGCGCTCGCGGCCTTCGGGCCCGCCTGCGATTCCGTAGACTTCTTTTTGATGTAGGATCTCGATCTCGCCGTCACGACAGGGAGGCCTCCTTTAGGGTCGTCGCCGGCGGGAGGGGGGGCCACACCGGCCCCGCATCCGTCCGCCGCGACGCTGTACACGTGATCGCCGCGCCAGAGCTTGCAGCACATGATGAGGTACAGCAGCAACATCGGGGCGCAGCAACTGATGAACACCACGATGAGGAAGGCCGCGTTGGCCGTGGGCCATATCCTCCCCGCGTAGGCGCCGTCGATCCCGCACTCTTGGCCGTAGAGATCCTTCTCCGGGGTGTGTTTCCTGTGGAGGCCCCCCACGATGGCGAAAGGGACGGAGAAGGCCAGCGAGGCCAGGGACATTACAGCGCAGAGGATTTCGGCATCCCGCAGGGTTAGCTGCTTCTTGTTGGGCTTGAAACTCTCAGTGTATCTGAAGGAGAGAAAAACATAGGAGAAAATTGATGAATCTATCTATCTATCTATCTATCTAATCTATTTGCTTGTCTGTCTATCCATCTATTTATCCACCCATCTACCCAACCAGTGGCGCAACTAGACCAAACTTTCAGGGGGGGGGGGGCAAAAAATCACTTGTATTAAACATCGTGAAATACAACTATTTAAAAAAAATGTAAAGGGGTCATGTGACATGTATCATGTGACTAATTTTGGTCTAATCTTTTAATTTTTTTTTATTTCGGGCGTAACTTGAGTTAGTGGCCCCCAGGGGTGGAACCTAAAATTTTCCGCCCCATTCCTATGTCCACTGTACTGACGCCCCATTCTTATGTTCACTGTACTGCAGTGGTGAATAACGCCCAATGCATAAGTCTGTGTGTATAGGGCCTATAATAATGTGTGTGTGTATGTTTGATAGTTTATATTTCACACGGGGAAGCAGATATTACAAGCTGTTCTACACAGTAAATTCATTAAAATAATTTCTAAAAAAAAATACATTGTGTTCTATTTTGTTTTTATTCACTGTTAGATTTGCCTTAACATATCGACAACATTATCCCAAGCTGTTAGATTTGGCTTCAAATACGAAGAATTAAAAGCGGGTTTTCCCTATTATTTTTTATTTATTGGTTCATGCTGTGCTCAACTAATCCAAGCCATTTATTATTTTAAAATACTTCGATCGACATGTGTAATCCATCAGATTTAATACTCAGATTTAACAAAAGAACCTAACAAAACTGCTTCAGAGCTTTAAATGGGGTATCAACGTATGCATGAAAACAGGGTCGAATAAGTGGTAGGGGGGGGTGGGGGGAGGGCTAATTGCGCCGCCTCATTAGCAGGGCCCCCTCTGCGTTTTGTCTGGCCCCCCCCTGCTTATTTGTTCTACTTAGTCAAATGTATTACATGCCCCCCCTGCTATTGCCTGGCCCCTACTGTAGAATGCCTGGCCCCCCTGTAGAATTTTCACGCTACGGGGCTGCTCATTAGGTCCTTTTACATTTATATATGTATATGTATATCACAGTTTATATTATGTGGTTCCACTCCTGATATAGTTACAGGTTAAATAAAATAAAGGATAAATTTAGTCTTAATTCGTTGATTAATCGTAAATAGTTTTATTAGTTATCTTGCCGATTGTTGGAACCTGGGCCCACTTTTGGCCGAGTTGACCGATTGCTCTCAATGGGGCCCCGCGCCTGGCAGGGACCCCGCAATTTACATTTAACATTCATGGTCATAGTTGTTATTGTAATAAAA
The DNA here is from genome assembly GCA_021962125.1 of Bulinus truncatus. Taxonomy (NCBI): domain Eukaryota; kingdom Metazoa; phylum Mollusca; class Gastropoda; family Planorbidae; genus Bulinus; species Bulinus truncatus. The sequence continues at coordinate 945,804 of JAGDYQ010000205.1, read as the reverse complement.
AAATTTGAAGAGGACCTCGCAAGCATCCGTTAAATTGGGCCCCAGCAATTCGCAAAGGCCGGCCCTGGTTGGAACTAATTCGTTTTTCACAGGTATAAATGTAATATTTATAGGTCAGTGACACGTCTTTTTACCGTTAAAAGTACCAACAATTCAGTGCCAAACCTAGTGATTTGGGGGCCCGGGAGGGCTTTTCTAATTTTGGGGCTCCCTGCATTTCTGACATTTGACACCATGACTTGATATAATCCATTTGATACTTAATGTAAAATAAATATTATTGTGCCCCCCCTCAAGCTGGGCCCCGGGGCGACTTTTAAATTTTGACTCCCCCCTCACCCCACCCGAGGTACGCCTCTGACAATACCTAATATACATGAGGGGTTTCATAAAAAATAAAATGGCAACAACACATTCTCAAACTAACTGCTCATTGATTTGATCGTCATTATGTAAGGGGCGTAACTCATTGTGTTCTGGTATATTTCGTTTCAAACCGTTATCACCCTTGATTTGAAAATAGCTAAAAAAGACATTTATTTTTTGTCTCTTGGATCCCCAAGTCAATTGATAACTTACAAAATGGGAACAGCTTTAATCACCGAAATGATTATGTTTAAAAGTTGGCTCTTGGAGTTTATTATGGGATACAAAATGATATATGAACAGATGCATTACCTGGCAATTAGACAATGTCATTAGATACATTACCTGGTAAATTAGACAATGCCAATTGCATTTGGCGTGAGATTGAAATAATTGTGTACGTTATGTGAACAACTTACTTCGTCACAAAATGACAAATTTAAATTTGGCTATCATAGAATTTTTAATTTGGCTCTCAGAATTAATGATAAAAAAAAAACAACAACAATGCATTTACCTGGCCACAGCAACTGCCACCAACGTCATGGCTGACACAATAAAAGTGAAAGCACTGACGTACATAAATGTTTTACAAAACAGATCAGATCTCATGTTCCAATGGTGAAGCATGTTGTACAGTTCAGCTGAAGTGGTTGTAGAAAAACAAAAAAGAAAAAGCATTCAAGTCAAAATGACATCTTATAAATAACCAAACAAATATTTGTCACATCGTTAGGTAAACAAACCCAAAAAAAATATCTCATGCCATAAACAACTCTCATGCCATATCACAAACAAACACGGTGAAACAGAACTGTTTCTTATTAAAAGGCGTACTTGACCCCTCACCCACCCCCACCCCATCCCTTTCATTCCCCCCCCCTCCCTATTGCTAAATATCCCCTTTCAGATAAGATCCCTATCAAATCTTACGTTATAGTGGCCCGAATTCGTACTTTTCCAAGGGGCCCCCAAACATCCCAAAGTGTCCGCCTATCTTTCCCCCATAACACTTAAAAATGGAAGAGACGGTGGTAAGGGGGCCCCCTAGGCAAGGCCAGTCAGAAAATGTAGTGCCCCCTAACATACTGTGACCATTGGTGCCCCTCTCTGACTCCCTTCCCGCTCTACTTTCGAGGGCCGGAGCGGGATGGGGGTCGGGGGCTGTTATAAAATGTAATAAGGTGTCCCTAGCGGGCCGCGATACGCTAACAGCTTGAGAGCCAGAAACCTGGCAGTTCAGTCAGCTATTTCTGTCACGCAATCAGGCCCACCGACAGATATTTCGGGCCCCTGTGCAGGGCTGTCTCGGGCCCCCCCGTGCTGATAATAATACTTTCAAAAGTTGATTGGCCAGCTCAGTCCGGGCCCCTAAAACTCGCCGGGCCACTGGGCATTTGCCTCCCCCGCATCCCACCCCTCTCGGCGGGTCTGCACGCAATATGACAAAGTTCCACGGGTCGGCAAACGTTTTTTTTTACCGCGCGGACCAAAGTTGTGTTTTAAACTTGACAGAATTGCCGAACGACATAATAGTTGTGACTTTGATAGAGACGGTTTGAAAGACAGACAGTGACAAGCAGATATATACAGAGAGACATGATTAGATAGAAACAGAGAGACGTGATTAGATAGAAACAGAGAGACATGATTGGATAGAAACAGAGAGACATGATTGGATAGAAAGAGAGAGACATGATGAGATAGAAACAGAGAGACATGATTGGATAGAAACAGAGAGACATGATTAGATAGAAACAGAGAGACATGATTAGATAGAAACAGAGAGACATGATTAGATAGAAACAGAGAGACATGATTAGATAGAAACAGAGAGACATGATTAGATAGAAACAGAGAGACATGATTAGATAGAAACAGAGAGACATGATTAGATAGAAACAGAGAGACATGATTGGATAGAAACAGAGAGACATGATGAGGTAGAAACAGAGAGATATGATGAGGTAGAAACAGAAGGACATGATTAGATAGAAACAGAGAGACATGATTAGATAGAAACAGAGAGACATGATTGGATAGAAACAGAGAGACATGATGAGGTAGAAACAGAGAGACATGATGAGGTAGAAACAGTGAGAGACGTGATTAGATAGAAACAGAGAGACATGATGAGGTAGAAACAGTGAGAGACGTGATTAGATAGAAACAGAGAGACATGATTAGATAGAAACAGAGAGACATGATTAGATAGAAACAGAAAGACATGGTGAGGTAGAAACAGAAGGACATGATTAGATAGAAACAGAGAGACATGATGAGGTAGAAACAGAGAGACATGATTAGATAGAAACAGAGAGACATGATTAGATAGAAACAGAGAGACATGATTAGATAGAAACAGAGAGACATGATTAGATAGAAACAGAGAGACATGATGAGGTAGAAACAGAAGGACATGATTAGATAGAAACAGAAGGACATGATTAGATAGAAACAGAGAGACATGGTGAGGTAGAAACAGAAGGACATGATTAGATAGAAACAGAAGGACATGATTAGATAGAAACAGAGAGAGATGACTAGATCGAGACACAGACAGAAATAGAAACAGACAGAATACAAATCATGACCTATTCGTGATTTAGTTTAAGAATGTACCTGGTATAACCACCACATTAATGATCAAATCCAGGCCAGCTATAGCCAGAATGAACGTTCTAGTGGGGGTCTTCTTGAACTTCCGGGTGTATATAAATAGAACCAGGGAATTCCCAATCAATCCAATCACGCATAGAGTGGCGAGGTAGGCCATAGACGGCACCATGATCACCGTTGATTTGTCCTGCAGCTCCATCAGGTACGTGTGGTTAGTGAACGGGGTAGCCGTTGACGTCATCGCTTTCAGCGTACTGGCGTAATCGGCGGACGAAGTTGCTGTGACCTCGTCTGACGTCATCGCTTCTAGTGCAGACGTGTCATCAGAGACCGAGTCAGTGAAGTTGTTTGGAGGCATTTTTTAAAAACTATTCCCTTTTTGTTTTATTTTTAGTAACAAGAGATTTGCATATTTGTACTTCCGATTTACTGGCTTTCCGTAAAGAAATATTGAAATCACTACTGTGTATTCAAAAATGAATTAAACCATTATTAATTTACTTCTACCTCAGCATACTATCAAGACCAGAAAAAAAGATTAGATTGAACTTTGGCCTCTTGTATTCAATAAATACTTTTAAAAATCAGATATGTAGTGTATATTCTTTAGACAAATCTGTATCTGCTGTCGAGAGTATGTATCGTATATTCTTTAAACAAATCTGTATCTGCCGTCGAGAGTATGTATCGCATATTCTTTAAACAAATCTGTGTCTGCCGTCGAGAGTATGTATCGTATATTCTTTAAACAAATCTGTATCTGCCGTCGAGACTATGTATCGTATATTCTTTAAACAAATCTGTATCTGCCGTCGAGAGTATGTATCGTATATTCTTTAAACAAATCTGTATCTGCCGTCGAGAGTATGTATTGGGTTTGAACTGGGACAATTAGGTAAAGATTGTTTGAAGAAGTGAATACAGCTGTCCACACAGTACGGTCGGTATTCTTGATTGTATTTTCACTGCTCTGAAATGAAAGAGAAAGAAAAACGTCATGAATGGGTAAAAAGACAAAAAAAACAACTCATCATTTAAATATTAGTCATGAATTGGTTTTGTTTCTATAACCTTAACCGATGTGGTCATTTTGGGAGAATGGACACATCAAATTCATACACTGTTGTGCTTTCATACGTCCTTTCTGTGGACTTATAGACTTGGTGGAACCTACCGACAGGGCTCGATTTACCGCCGGGGAAGCCGGGGATATCCCCGGCACTGAGAACTGTCATCCCCGGCTCTGCTTTAGCTAATATATCCCTGCCGGGGATGAAAGCATAGACATTTATCCCCGGCTCTGCAGACATTTTTTTTTCATTCCCGGCACCGGTTTTTTTCTTAAATCGAGCACTGCCTACCAACGGCTCTACCGGGGATAGAACCTCGTACCGTTTGAATGTGAGTCGAGCTCACTGTCGGCTACACCATACAGGCTTTTTAGTTTGATCACCATGCATAGTAAAAAATAAACAGCAATGTACAAATATACTATAATAGATTTGAATCAAGTAATACTGGCGGCTGGGCAGTTGATAGTAAAATCTGTAACCGCCCTGAGCCCCTACCCCCCCAGGCCAGTGTCAAACGGGGCCCCTTTCCAGTTCCAGTATTGATTGTTATCGAATCGGATACCACCAGGATCCAGGGGTACTTTTCCTTCCGAAATTCTCCAATAGCATCTGTCTAGAGGGGGGGTCTCCAAAATACGAGAACCAGTGTCGTGACTAGCGATAAAGAAAGAGAGAGGGAGAGAGGGAGAGAGGGAGAGAGGGAGAGAGGAAGGGAGAGCGAGCGAGAGAGAGAGAGAGACAGAGAGAGAGAGAGCGGGAAGGAGAGGGAGAGAGAGGGGAGAAAGGCAGAGGGAGAAAGGGGGAGTGGGGGAGAGGCAGAGGGAGAAAGAGGGGACAGAGAGGGAGGGCGGAGGAGAGAGACAGTTGTGGGGGGGAGAGCCTCGCCATGGATATTCACATGGTAGCTTGCTGTATACCATTAGGGCCCTTCTGTACACCATTAGGGCCTTCTGTACACCATTAGGGCCTTTCTGTACACCATTAGGGCCTTTCTGTACACCATTAGGGCCTTTCTGTACACCATTAGGGCCTTCTGTACACCATTAGGGCCTTCTGTATACCATTAGGGCCTTCTGTACACCATTAGGGCCTTGCTTAGGTCTTTGTGGCCCTAGGCAAAAGTACCTATCGAGGCTCTCTCTTGGCAACAGATTTCAATATAATTTATACTGGAAGGGGGGGTTAGGAGGCAATTAGGGGCTTGGGGGAGGGGATGCTGCATTGTTTTCCTACCCATGGGGACGGCCTGCATTACGACAATGGAGGAGATGGTCACCCGAGCTCATAAAAAAATAAAGCTGTGCTAACTGAGGCAGTATGTACATATTCATCTACAAATTCCATCCATTGACATAATTGACAAAAACAATTCCATAAATATTTCAATCAATTTCCAAGACAAAAAAATCAGAAATGTTAATGGAGAATAAAAAAAAAATACACATATTTTTAAAGATATACTTATGAGTTTGTATTACTTGACTTCTGGCGTTAATAAATCGGTGATTACATGTAACTATAAATATATCTATACATGTAACTATAAATATATCTATACATATAACTAAATATATCTATACATGTAACTATAAATATATCTATACATGTAAATATAAATATATCTATACATGTAACTATAAATATATCTAAACATGTAACTATAAATATATCTAAACATGTAACTATACATACATCTATACATGTAACTATAAATATATCTGTACATGTAACTGTAAAAATATCTATATATGTAACATTCGCTATAATTGAGAATGAAAAATGTCTTCCAGTTACAACAAAAATTATTGTACATTACAACCATGTTATTTCAAGATCAAGTAAAACAATAGAATCCCGTACAGTTTGTATTTAGTTCTCTCGATTAATACAACCTTCATAAACTGACAAACAACAACAAAACAAAGAACAAAGAAATAAAAAGTGATTTCCCTTGTTCTGTATGTGAACGCAGATTATTTAACATACAGTAAGTTTACAAATAAACAAAACATTTTACCTACAGCGATTTCACTCTCACTTCTAGAACCGTGGTTTACTTCTTTTTATCTTCATTTTCCAAAAAAAAAATCTGGTAGGCAAAAATACAACGAGGCACAGTGTCACATCTCTACCATGGCAGTCACAATGGGTGTAACCAAACTAATTTCCTCTAACGCTTGTCCTACATATTTTAACTAATATATATCTTCCCATTGATCTAAAATTAAACATTTTTTTAATAACATTTTACGAAAAAAAATATATAGGTTAAAACATTATACACCAGAATATACTGTGCAATGTCGTAAATATGCGCAAATGGTCATTTCACTGGTCAATTTTCACTGACGTTTGATAGAAGAAAGGAGGACTTAGGTTTCCCATCGTCCAGCAACAGGAAAGACACACTCAGAATTACAAGTTTTTTATTTTTATCTAAGATCTAAGTTGCTTAACGATTATAACACATCCAGCAATAGGCCTGACTAACTTAACACACCAAACAATAGGCCTGACTAACTTAACACATCAAACAATAGGCCAGACTAATTTAACACATCCAGCAATAGGCCTGACTAATTTAACACGTCCAACAATAGGCCTGACTAACTGAACACATCAAACAATAGTCCTGACTAATTTAACACATCCAGCAATAGGCCTCATGAACATAACACATCAAGCAATAGGCCTGACTAACTTAACACATCAAACAATAGTCCTGACTAATTTAACACATCCAGCAATAGGCCTCATGAACATAACACATCATCAATAGACCTGACTAACTTAACACATCCAGCAATAGGCATGACTAACTTAACACATCAAACAATAGACCTGACTAACTTAACACATCCAGCAATAGGCCTGACTAACTTAACACATCCAGCAATAGACCTGACTAACTTAACACATCAAACAATAGGCCTGACTAACTTAACACATCAAACAATAGTCCTGACTAACTTAACACACCAAGCAATAGGCCTGACTAACTTAACACATCAAACAATAGTCCTGACTAACTTAACACATCCAGCAATAGACCTGACTAACTTAACACATCCAGCAATAGACCTGACTAACTTAACACATCAAACAATAGGCCTGACTAACATAACACATCAAACAATAGTCCTGACTAACTTAACACATCAAACAATAGGCCTGACTAACTTAACACATCCAGCAATAGGCCTCACGAACACAACACATCAAGCAATAGGCCTGACTAACTTAACACATCAAGCAATAGGCCTCGCGAACACAACATCAAGCAATTCAAAGAACAGATTGCTGTAACACAGCATAATACAAACATCAAACCATCGCTAAACGGCATAAGAAATCTATCTCTCTATTTTCAGTTGTTTATTCTGCTAGCCCCTAAAAGCCACCAGTGCAGATAAAGTGTAGAAAATTGTCTTTTTCACTAGCACATTTTAGGATTGTGTGGCTAGCTCAATTCTCAGCCGACTCTATCTCCTCAACATATGCCAGAAACATATTTAGGGCTGAGGGAACTTGGGAACCTGCGAACTTTCATCCGGGCCGAAAAAGGTCCTGAATCCCGAGGTTCAAAGCCGAACTCCCTTTCCAAAGTCGTGTGCTCTACAACGCTTGGTTATCCCCCAATATCAGTTTCAGTCGGTGCACATTAACTTAATTTACAATGAAATCACATGAGAGAAAAATCTGGCTACTTAACAGTCTAAAGAAAATAATGTAACAATATTAATCACACTGAGCGAAGTCTTCTATCAAAGTTCACTCATATGTTACGTACATAGCCCTTCTTCGGTTTAAGGGGGCCCAATAGACAGAGTCTTTGTTTCATTTTCAGAAGGGGGGCGCTAGGCGAAGTCTTTGTTGGTTATCCAGGGGCGTGATGGACGAGGCGGAGACTGTAGCCCACAATCAAATTTACTCACCCACTGAGGCTTGTAGCCCACAAGAAAACCTACTCACCCACTGAGGCTTGTAGCCCACAAGCAAACCTACTCACCCACTGAGGCTTGTAGCACACAAACAAACGTACTCACCCACTGAGGCTTGTAGCTCACAAGCAAACCTACTCACCCACTGAGGCTTGTAGCACACAAACAAACGTACTCACCCACTGAGGCTTGTAGCCCACAAGCAAACCTACTCACCCACTGAGGCTTGTAGCACACAAACAAGCCTACTCACTCACTGAGGCTTGTAGCACACAAACAAACCTACTCACCCACTGAGGCTTGAAGCACACAAACAAACCTACTCACCCACTGAGGCTTGTAGCACACACTGAGGTTCGTACCACACCAGTGAGTCTCTTACCACACACTGAGGGTTGCAACACACAGTGATGTCGTCTACTGACACACGGAAACTACTTGGTGAGACAAACACAACAACGTCGACCCCCCCCCCCTCCCCCCACAGACACTTGTTTCTTTCAAGAACTCCTGATAGTCTCGTCCTGTGCTCCCTCCCCCCTCCTCCCTCATCAAGCCCCTCTCCCCACTTTACATGTTCGGTGAGTGAAACTGAGGCTAATTGGGGTTAAAGGTCACACACTTTAAAAACAACAACTCGTACACAAACGCTTCAATATCATATATAGATCACCATTGAATGTAATTAGCTATATATATATATATATATGTGTCCTACTGTCGATATTATTTCTGTCTGTGGTCTGTCTGTCTGTGTCTATCTATCCAACCTCGAACAGCCTCCGTCATTTGAACATATGAATATGGAGGTAAACACCGGACAGGCATACATATAGACAGACAGAAAAAAAGATATATATATATATATATATATATATATATACACATATATATATAAATATATACAGACAAGCAGACAGATGTACGGGCAGAGAGACAGATAGATAGATAGACAGCCAGTCATCACACAAACTGAAAGACAGACAGATAGAAATTTTGGGAGGTAGATCGTTATATAGATAGATAGATAGATAGATAGATTGATAGATAGATAGATAGATAGATAGATAGATAGATAGACAGCCAGATAACCGTTGGACCGACATACCGACATACAAACAGACATGCAGACAGACAGATATATAGATACAGGGGCCGATCCAAGGGGGGGCCTAAGGGGCACGTGCCCCCCCTAAGAGAAGTGTTGGCATAGGATTTAGATATTAAGTGGCACTCTATGTTGTGTGTTAAGGCGCATCCACATATGGGCGATATCGCCAGCAAACTTGCCTGTCCATACTTGCGCAACCTCTATACAAACCTATGCAATTAAATCTCCCGCAATATTACAAGCGATTGCTTACAATCTGCAATCGACGTCCACACCTGCGCAATCGGTTGCCCGCCATCAAATTGCGCGCGATATCCCTTATATGTGGACTCGCCTTTTACACTTGTAATTCAATATGAACTGTATTTTTTATAACAGGATTGGTATCTGTTACCTGAATTCAATGCCAAAAACGTTTTATATTTTCTTTCCCTATATATATATATATATATATATATATATATATATATATATATATCAAGAAATTACCGACACATTTTATTTGTGCCCCCCCTAGACAAAATTTCTGGATCGGCCCCTGTAGATAGATAGACAGACAGACAGATAGATAGAAAGATAGACAGACAGACAGATAGATAGATAGATAGATGGATAGATAGATAGATAGATAGATAGATAGATAGATAGATAGATAGATAGATAGATAGATAGATAGATAGATAGATAGATAGATAGATAGATAGATAGATAGATAGATAGATAGATAGATAGATAGATAGATAGATAGATAGATAGATAGATAGATAGATAGATAGATGCCTCTTTCTATCTGGGTCTGTATATGTCATTTGCCATTCAAGCCCCACCACAATAAACCTGTGGTTCAGTCAATCAATCTCTCTGTAGCCTATACATTAGTATACATGTATACAGCGAAACCATTCAGCAATACACAATGTATGGACCATTCATTAAGAAGTACGGGTGTCTACTCCATCAAACATTTTGTTACCATTTTATTTTACATAACCAGCCCAAACTGAAAAAAGTAACTTGCGGAATATCCGCCCAATTAGTGAAGGTGTAAAAAAAAGAGTCGAACTTTAGTATAATTAAATGTTTACTGATCATTTTTTTTTAAGTCTAATTTACGTCATATAAAAGTTGAAGCCGCCAAATACCCAGCAACCCGCCAGTGATATTAAACTCCAGCCAATGCCGAAAAAAAAACCATCGCCTAAACTGGCGGGAAAGCCGCCAATCTGGCAACACTGAACTGTCACCGGCCTACACAAGTAGGAGCAGGGAGGGGGGGGTGTTGATGGAAACAAACAAAAAACAACTGTAGTTGTGTCTGAAGTGATGGACTCGTGTCCTGCAGCTTGACCTTGAGTCCAGTGCCGAGAGAGAGAGTGTGTGATTGTGTGTGTGTGAGTGTGAGTGAGAGAGAGAGAGTGATTGTGTGTGTGTGAGAGAGAGAGAGAGAAAGGGAGAGTGAGAGAGAGAGTGAGAGAGAGACAGAGAGTGATTGTGTGTGTGAGAGAGAGAGAGATAAAGGGAGTGAGAGAGAGAGAGAGAGAGAGAAAGACTGAGAGAGAATGATAGAGAGAGAGAGACGTACAACGTGAAGTGGCGCAGCAGTTAACACGTCACTAGAGAGCTATCCAGACGGTCGTCACAGTAACGAGCATGCGCTGATGGTCGAGTCACTTGTTTGGGGTGGGGGTGGGGTGGGGGGAGCCTGCACTCACACTTCACCCTCCGAATGCGTTAATAAGTCACTAGGTGTCACTATTGCTCTATCGCGTTATACTATCATAACATATACGTGGCCATCTTCGTGCAACCCCTGGGACAATTATATCTTTTGTAACGCAATGGAACAAATGTAATCGCCTGTTATTTGAAAAGAACACATTATCCAGACAAATGGTACGGTCTAGTTTTAAATTCTGATCGGGCTAGTATTCTAGCGGTCAAACCCGTCACAATGAAAGACAATGACAGCAGTTGACAAAGACCCCCCCCCCCGGGCTAAGAAGACCTTAAAGTAGAGGAGAGGGGGTGGGTGAGAAATAGTCCATCTGGTAATTTTTTTTTTGTATCCATAACTGTCAAGGTCGCAGGATATACTTGCTACCATACAGATATAGTGTTTTGGCAGGGGCGCCGAGAGCCAACACGGGCCCCAGGGCAGGACATCATTGCGGGCCCCTTGTCAAATTACAGTCACTTCCGGACATAGTCACACAAAGAGTATATACAAGTTTTAAACTAAATTTATTTGACTTTGCCCTCGTTAATACACTATCGCCGATAAAGCTACACAAGTTTTTCATAACAATGTAATTTTGTGGAACTGACTTTTACGACATGCAGAGAGAAAGCTACAACAAAACTTTGCGGGCTTTTCTTTTTGCAAACACTTCAATTATATTGGTTGTAGTCAATCGTTCTTACAAGTCGACATTCCACTGCCAGCATTCCAAGGCCGGTTAGGCGTTCTTGACACATTGTCGATCTCAAAACATTTTTAACTCGGGCCAATGTGCTGAAAGATCGTTCTGCTTGAGCAACGGTAACCGGAAGTGTGCAGAAGATACGTAGCATAATGACTACGTTTGGAAACAGTACATCGATTTTCAAATTGTGTATACGGTTCAGCAAGTCAAATGGCGACACATTTTTCTGCCCGAGGTTTGCAATGTGTATTGTTTTCAGATGCCCCAACTCATTCAACAGATCGGCGCTAACATCAACAACATATTTATCTGTCATTTATCTTGGCTGGGATGAGGACGTCGACTGTGTTCATATCATGATATTTCCACAGAACGCCGAACAATTCGTCCAAATTCTTTGCCGTGTCGTAACGTGTTGTTAAATTCGCAATCATTCGTGTCGATCCTGCTGATCATCATTCTCGTCGAGAATTGTTTTGTCTGGAAATTGTCTTCTTCTTTTGCGTTTTGTCTCTGCCAAACACAGGGACTGTTCAACACAGCGACAAGTTTGCTCTCAGACAATATCTCATCCCACTTGGATCGAAGAAGTTTTAAGTCAACAATGAGGTCACGAATATTAGCAACTTCGACATCAAGAGTTGCTTCTCTTGCCTGCAGCAGGTTCAAACTATGGCAGCCACATAGTGAGAACGTTGTCAAGGGTTTTTTCTTCAGTATAATTGCTTGAGAGCCTTTGTACGACCCACTCATATTGCTTCCATTGTCATACCCTTGGCCGCGACAGTTCGTAAGCGATATGCTATGTTTTTTCAACGTGTCAATGATTATCTGAGCTATATCATCTCCCGTCTTCTTGTTGCAGTCCACAAATGCAAGGAATCTCTCATGTAGTTCGAAGGTATCCAAGTCAGTGTTTAGATGTATGTACCGCAAAATGAAAACGGTCTGCTCAACATGAGCGGAATCCGGTGTTGCGTCCACAATAATTGAGTAGTATTTCGCTGATTCAACTTCATGCAGTATAGCACCGAGTACTTTTTGCGCACAGCAGTGAATAAATTCGTTCAGACTGTCAGCGTACAAATAGTGAACGGTGGAAAAAGCCATAGAGTCACAATATTTCTATTGAAATCTATTCATAACTCTATGACTTTTTTCCACCGGGACCGCTTCATCTTCATTCTATGACTAATTCTATGATAGCACACATCATACTCAGATTTCAAGTAATGTCTAAAAATAGTTATACACCAATTCACACTCGGATTGGTTTATGAGATCTAACGAGCCTCAGCAGTTGACTGAATTTTTAAGTTTCGTTCTGATTGGCTGCTATCGGCTGTCATCGACGTACCCTCAATAAACAATGAGTGGTGAAAAAAAAATTCACATGGTCGGGGCTGCCGGGCCCCCTTACAGGTGCGGCCCCCTTGGCAATGATCCACCCTGACCCCCCCTCTCGGCATGCCTGTGTTTAGGTACCCCCACCCAGTGCCGCCGAGAGGGGGCTGGGGGGGCCAATGCCCAGGGGCCCGGCGAGTTATAGGGGTCCGGACTGAGCTGGTCAATCAACTTTTGAAAATATTATCAGCACGTCGGGGGCCCGAAATTTCTGCCGATGAGCCTGCCCCCCACCTACCCTACCAAACTGCCAGAAAGGCGAATTATTCTTGGTCCTGCCATAAGCTGAAGTGTAGCGAGGTAAGTAATTACCCAATGATAGGTAAAATTTGTACCAGGTGTACAGTACAAATTAACTTTCATATGACATGGATCTTTACCACTATTGATATGATACTACATATATTGTGACATATTCCTAGAAAATCCAATGCGCTAAAAATATAAATCAATTTTTTATTGTATTTATAAATGGTAAAAACTCAGTTTAAATATTATTACGTAATATTGCTTTTTAATTACATTTGTGGTTTAAAATAAGTTAGTTTGGTAATATTTCAAGCAAAAACATATATGTGACTACATATTCATTTTAAAATGTACGTGATATTATATCTATGTAGCAAAAAAAAAAAAATTATCACGGTTTTAGTTTTTGTTTAAATTTTTTTATTGCCCTTTAATTAAATCAGGGGAGGCTACTAATGTTGAGCTCTTGACGCTGTCACGGCAACCATGTTGCAATGAGATCGGGTCTATGTTGATGTTCTTGTTGAAACAAATTTGGAGCCAGAACATTTTTTAAAAAAAGTTTATTTCGTAGAACGCTGTGACGTAATTTGATTTTCAAATCAGGCGTGGTCATTTCAGGTAGTTGATGGTTGGTTGAATTTATGTTTGGATTTTTTTTGTGTACGCTGCGTCTTAATCCAGGAAGAATATATTACTGTGCAATCCACCCGGGTCAACTTGACAAACGTGATGACCCGATAGACCCTTATGTAGACACCCTGAGGTGTGTGGGGGGAAGGGGGAGGGGGAGAGGGCGGGAACCAACAGCTACTATCAAGAATTGAAAGAGATAAAACACGTATCGAGTACACGCCCCGCCCCCTTTTCAGTTTGGTTAGGTGGTGGGGGGAGGGAGAAGATGGGAGGGGCATGCCTTGTACGAGACATTACGCGCTAGCCCTGTGCCAGACTGACCAGGCCATTATTACAGTGCCAGACTGACCAGGCCATTATTACAGTGCCAGACTGACCAAGCCATTATTACAGTGCCAGACTGACCAGGCCATTATTACAGTGCCAGACTGACCAGGCCATTATTACAGTGCCAGACTGACCAAGCCATTATTACAGTGCCAGACTGACCAGGCCATTATTACAGTGCCAGACTGACCAGGCCATTATTACAGTGCCAGACTGACCAGGCCATTATTACAGTGCCAGACTGACCAAGCCATTATTACAGTGCCAGACTGACCAGGCCATTATTACAGTGCCAGACTGACCAGGCCATTATTACAGTGCCAGACTGACCAAGCCATTATTACAGTGCCAGACTGACCAGGCCATTATTACAGTGCCAGACTGACCAAGCCATTATTACAGTGCCAGACAGACCAAGCCATTATTACAGTGCCAGACAGACCAAGTCATTATTACAGTGCCAGACTGACCAGGCCATTATTACAGTGCCAGACAGACCAAGCCATTATTACAGTGCCAGACTGACCAAGTCATTATTACAGTGCCAGACAGACCAAGCCATTATTACAGTGCCAGACTGACCAAGCCATTATTACAGTGCCAGACTGACCAAGTCATTATTACAGTGCCAGACAGACCAAGCCATTATTACAGTGCCAGACTGACCAAGTCATTATTACAGTGCCAGACAGACCAAGCCATTATTACAGTGCCAGACTGACCAAGCCATTATTACAGTGCCAGACTGACCAAGCCATTATTACAGTGCCAGACTGACCAAGCCATTATTACAGTGCCAGACAGACCAAGCCATTATAACAGTGCCAGACTGACCAAGCCATTATTACAGTGCCAGACTGACCAAGCCATTATTACAGTGCCAGACTGACCAAGTCATTATTACAGTGCCAGACAGACCAAGCCATTATTACAGTGCCAGACTGACCAAGTCATTATTACAGTGCCAGACAGACCAAGCAATTATTACAGTGCCAGACTGACCAAGCCATTATTACAGTGCCAGACTGACCAAGTCATTATTACAGTGCCAGACTGACCAAGCCATTATTACAGTGCCAGACTGACCAAGCCATTATTACGGTGCCAGACATACGAAGACATTATTCCAGTGTCAGATTGACCATACATTATTACAGTCCCAGACAGACCAAGCCATTATTCTAGTGCTAGACTGACCAAGCCATTATTACGGTGCCAGACAGACGAAGACATTATTTCTATGCCAGACTGACCAGGCCAATATTACAGTGCCAGACTGACCAAGCCATTACTCTAGTGCCAGACTGACCAAGCCATTATTCTAGTGCCAGACTGACCAAGCCATTATTCTAGTGCCAGACTGACCAAGCCATTATTCTAGTGCCAGACTGACGAAGACATTATTCCATTGCCAGACAGATGAAGACATTATTCCATTGCCAGACAGACGAAGACAGTATTCAATTATCTCAATTATAAAGTTTCAAAATCAATCATAATGGTCGGAAATGATCGATCGCATCGTTGACCTAATTAACAACACTGAATCACGTGTGTCAATGTGTGCCACGCTGACTTGGTATCCGCCTAACTAGATAATCTCAAAACTCCTCCATGTCAAAATGTCTCAACAGAACATCCGGTTTCAGTGATTACTAAACACACACACGCACACACTCACAGAAACCTAGTATATCTTAGAAATCGGATTTTTTTATTTAATGGCAGGCACAATTAATAGTCCCATTGTGTTGAACGTATTTAAAACCGGAGCCACTCCTAGGTGGTTGAAAGCCCTAGGCAGAGACTGTGGGGTGGGGGTGGGGGAGGGCTAGGCAAAAGTACATGTAGAATGCCCCAGTAAACATTAAATTTATGAACGGCCCTGTTTAAAGGCAGTGTTTCGATTACGGGGTTTAGGTATGTACCATTACTAGTCCCACTCTAACACTATCATCAGACGGTGTAGAGGTTTATTTTATTCTGTGTGAACGTGCAGAGAATCTAAAAATAGACACCAGCCCCGGAAAACAAAACTCAAGACAGTGAAGTGTAGAGGTGACCCACTTAGTTCATCACACACACACACACACACACACACACACACACACCCCTCCCCACACCCGACCCCATCCCCCAACACACACACACATACATCATGTTTTATTAAATTGTTGACAAATGTATCCAGTCCAACATTTAATTGAAAAAAAAAAGTAAAGTTTCCTTTATGATGTCTCTACAAACCATAGGGCTCAAGTGTGTGTTTATGTGTGTGTGTGTGTGTGTGTTCCTGAAAGGATGAGATGAAATCTCTTAGATCCTATAAACCACTAAATGGGACTGTTTTTATGGTGCCCTTCTTTCATCCCCCCCCCACCATACCCGGTAGTGCAATGGTCATGTAGGCACCTCGAGGGTTCTTAAAACCACGATGATCGAACCAGGGAAACCCTCAGGTGACAAGTGGAGCGCTTTACCTCACGATCATCTGTCCCGGTCGCCGCGGCTACTCTATGAAGCCATCTGTCCCGGTAGACGCGGCTACTCTATGAAGCCATCTGTCCCTGTAGCCGCGGCTACTCTATGAAGCCATCTTTCCCTGTAGCCGCGGCTACTCTATGAAGCCATCTGTCCCTGTAGCCGCGGCTACTCTATGAAGCCATCTGTCCCGGTAGCCGCGGCTACTCTATGGTGGTTTTGTGGCCAGTACAACATTCCCCCCAACAAATGTTGGTTACCCATTTGTCAGCTGTATGAACTTTTGGGTTTAACAACAACAACATAACATCATTCCATTTGGATTAATTGTAAGTTTTCTGTCAAATGTAAAGTTTAAATAAACAAATCTTAGCATTGTATGGGGGGGGGGGGGAATCGTAGAATAAATTGAATTCCTTATCAGTGTGTGGAAATTTTAAATCTTTTTTTTTTGTTTCCCTGTCAGTCGTAAGTTAAAGTTTTTGTTTTTACATTACAGAGGAATTTGATTATAATAACGCTGACGTTGTAGATTGAACCGGAAGTTGATTGTATCACTACAAACAGCTGGCCAGTCAATGCTTGTGTATGCCTCTGTGTCCATATTCAAGGCTTTAGGGCAGGACCGCCGTTTGACGGGTGGCCCGAACGATTGTTAAGGGACCGTAAGGCCTTGATGGGGTCTCGTTGATTTCTTACTTTTTTTTTAAACAAGATTTATTTTGATGCACATATTTGGAGTAAGGGTAGCTGGGGGCGGAGGGGGGGCATAATTACTAATTATGATCTAAGTATATAGTTAATTAAGTCAAATAAAAGTAAAGTCCCCTTAGCCCTGAAGAAACCACTGGGGCAGATGAAGTGTAGAACTCTTCCGTTTCTATAACCTAGTCATATTAAGTCAGGTACCTATTTCAAGCTAAGTGCAGGGTTCGATTTACTTCCGGGGATGCCGGGGGATAGCCTAACCCCGGCACTGAGAACTTTCATCCCCCGGCACTGGTTTTTTTCTTAAATCGAGCACTGGCTAAGTGGACTTGTGGGAAATTAACAAACTTTCACCTGGACCTGGAAAAATATCTACATACCCTCCCCCCCCATACTTTTTTTTTTTTAGTAGTGTTAGTTTATATAAATATTTTGTATGATACAATGAGTCATTATATTATTATCACGTTTAAGTTCGTTTTAATAAAGCTTATTTTATTAGAAAGTTATTCATATATATATATATATATATATATATATATATATATATATATATATATATATATATATATATATATATATCTAGTATTTATAGGATATATATTGAAGGAACAAATCAATGGACTAAAACTATTCATTAAATGATGACGCAATTATGACGTCTACACACACTTCATTAACACTAATAGCAGAATATTATTTTTTTTTTAAATTCTATTTTTAGAAATGAATTTCCCCACATTTTAGATATTCATCAGTAAGTCTAGATTTTTGAAAATATTTCCCATGGAAACTGTCGGTACATTTCTATATTCCCATTTTTATCAGCGAGTTTATCTTGTAATTAAAAAAAAATAGTGTAATCATTAACGATCTGTTGGGAAAGTCGAAGAATTTTATGCAGGGTAAATTTTTAACTTAAAACATCTTTGAAGGCTCAAATATAGCAATTAAAAATATACGAGCTAAAAATAGAACTGTTGGCACTCAAACTAGAAACAGACCATTACAGTCTATGAGTTGAGAATGTAATCCCGGTTTTACAGTCTAAGAAAGATAACTTTCCTTACCGTTGAACAGGCAAAAATAGAATGGAATGGTGTCCCTTGTCAGTCTTTTTATGAAAATGATAACTATCTGAAAGGTGTATTTGAATATGAAATTATAAAGAGGAAAAATAGATACTAATTACTATGCGCCATCATAATATAGATACACACAAGCATCCAGTCCTAGGGTGGGTGAACTATGGCCCGTGGGCTGGATTCAGCACTGTCAACCTGTGAAATATGGCTTGCGCTCTTCTATGTTCTACTAATTAATATCATTAACATTAAAATATATTGATTCATTGAACATCCATCCATCTGTTCTTGGTTCGACCATTCTGTCAAATTTAAGAACCTATTGTGGCACACGGTTAATCAACTCAGCCCACCCATGACCAAGCCTTTCTAATGCCCGGGTGCGTGGGGACAGATGGTCATGTCGTAAAGCACTCGACTATCGGCCTGAGGGTACCTGGTTCGATCTCCGGTGAGCACACAGGAAATTTTACAGATCATGGCTTAAGTCCCCGCTATGTCTCCCGTGGTGCCTCCATGGCCATTGCACCATCCGGCTATGGTGGGGATGAAAGAAGGACACCATAAAACCGTCCCTTTAGTGGTTTATAGGATCTAAGAGATTTCATATCATCCTTACAAGGGACTTCACACACATCGCCCAGTGCAATTCTTGAATTAAAAGAAAACTAACTACGGAAAAAAAAAAATTCAAGAAATTATATTTTTGAAACTGGTAAATACACAAAAAATTAAAAAAAAAAAAAACACAAACTGAATGTCACATTATAATAAATAATTTATTCTTCTGTAAAACATCTTTATTGTCAATGTCCATAAGTTGACATTTATATATAAGGCATAAAAATTTGTAAACAATAAACATTATTTTATTTCATTGAGTATTAACATCATCCAATGAAAAAAAAATAAAGTAAAGAGATAAAAAAAGAAAAGGACAGAGAGAAAAAAAAAACCCAGAAACTCTCTAAACTTTAAACCTGCACCAAATAAAATTAAAACCAAAATAATTATGAACACAAGAAAAAAAATAAAATTGAATGTTCATAAAAAGACAAAAATATTTTAAAAGTTATTGAAATAAGAATCAAATCTTGTTTTACTTATTCCCATACAAATTAATGAACTGAATAAAAAAACAAACTTGTATTGAACAAAATGAAAATGTTTTTGTGACAAAAAAATTAAATATAATTCAAAAAAAAAAACCTTCAGTCAAAGGGCAATAATAAAAGTTCCCTGCTGAATACATATAATGTACGTTTACAAAACACTCATTCTCTCCCTTAGAAAATTTCTCTATTTCTCTTCTTTAGTTTTGATTAGAATGCTGTGGTTTATATTTTTAAATTACACAATGCACCCCCCTCCTCCCCACCACCACCAGCCCACTGACAAAAGCCCAATAGATCGATAAACATTATATTTTTCTTTACCTGATTGGAGCCATCTTAGGACATGGGCCCAATGAGGCCCACATCCTAGATCCTATTTAAGTGGGGGCCTCTTTTCTAATTTTCTTCATTTATATTTTAATACATGAGTAAATGTTGTAAGAAAAACCCAGCGCATTAGGGTTGTTTACTGGGGCAGGGGGACATAATGCTGTTGAGATGATTCTCTCACTAATCTTGATTTATTTTACTCAAAACACACATACACACACACATTCACACACAAACTCTGTTCCTGGCTAAATCTCAGGACAACCTCTTGATATGTCATATAAAGTCAGGTGATGTAGCATGTAATCAAATAATTCAAAATATAATAATCTGATGATCATTAAAAGCTGCGAGTGGCAAAAGCGGATTAGAGGAGTTCAGGCACAGCAAAAAAAAAATTTCTTGTTCTTGCCTAAATGCCCCAAATGTTAACAAGGAAGTTGAGACTGTTGGCTATTTATAAATCTCCTTATGCAAAAACAAATTTCTTTTTAAAGAGTATTTTACATAACTTAGACAAAACAATCTGAAAGTTTGAAGTTTAAAAATTTACCTGTAATTTTAACATGAAAACAGTAATAACACACTTCAAAAAAATATTTACAAATTAAAATTTTTAAATCTTTGAAAAAAACAAACAAACAATTTTATTTAATTTTTTTGAGTACTCTTCAATGTTTACATTTAAGCAAAACAAACATGGGAAAAAGGTGGACTGGATATAAAGATGGAAAAAAGGTGGACTGGATATAAAGATGAGACTTGTATCTGTCAAAAGAATTTTTTTACTGAAATAAATTTTTCAAAAGCTTATTTCAACTAATAAGTGTTTAAAAGTCATAACATATGTCACAATATGATGAGCAATACGTAACTGAACGAAGTATACTG
>JAGDYQ010000205.1:909543-924485 GCA_021962125.1 Bulinus truncatus | reverse complement strand
GTGGCACACCCGCCCGGAAAACAAAACTCAAGACAGTGAAGTGTAGAGGTGACCCACTTAGTTCATCCCACACTATCACACACACACACACACACACACACACCCGCCCCCATCCCCCAACACACACACACACACACACACACACACACATACCTCATGTTTTATTAAATTGTTGACAAATGTATCCAGTCCAACATTTAATTGAAAAAAAAAGTAAAGTTTTCTTTTATGATGTCTCTACAAACCATAGGGCTCAAGTGTGTGTTTGTGTGTGTGTATGTTTGTGTGTGTGTGTAAAGTCCCTGTAAGGATGAGATGAAATCTCTTAGATCCTATAAACCACTTAATGGGCCTATTTTTATTTTTTATGGTGCCCTTCTTTCATCCCCCCACCATACCCGATAGTGCAATGGTCATGGAGACACCTCGAGGGACTTAAAACCACGATGATCGAACCAGGGAAACCCTCAGGTGACAAGTGGAGCGCTTTACCTCACGACCATCTGTCCCGGTAGCCGCGGCTACTCTATGAAGCCATCCGTCCTGGTAGCCGTGGCTACTCTATGGGGTTGTGCGGCTATTACAACTTACCCCAACAAAATATCGGTTACCCATTTGTCAGCTGTATGAACTTTTGGGTTTAACAACAACAACAAAATAGCATCATTCCATTTTGATTAATAGTAAGCATAATTACAAATTGTGATCTAAGTATATAGTTAATTAAGTCAAGTAAAAGTCAACTTCCCTTTGCCCTGAAGGGACCTCTGGGGCAGATGAAGTGTAGAACTCTTCCGTTTCTTTAACCTAGTCATATTAAGTCAGGTACCCATTTCAAGCTAAGTGCAGGGCTCGATTTACTTCCGGGGATGCCTGAGGATAGCCTAACCCCGGCACTGAGAACTTTCTCCCCCGGCACTGTTTTTTTTTCTTAAATCGAGCACTGGCTAAGTGGACTTGTGGGAAATTAACAAACTTTCACCTGGACCTGGAAAAATATCTACATACCCCCCCCCCCTTACTTTTTTTTTTTAGTAATGTTAGTTTATATAAATATTTTGTATGATACAATGAGTCATTATATTATTATCACTTTTAAGTTCGTTTTAATAAAGCTTATTTTATTAGAAAGTTATATATATATATATATATATATATATATATATATATATATATAGTATTAATATATATTGAAGGAACAAAACAATGGACTAAAACTATTCATTAAATGATGACGTAATAATGACGTCTACACCAGAGATGAGCGGATAGCGGACGCGTCCGCTTGCGGACGCAGATCCGCAGACTTTTCCGAATCCGCGGACTGACAGCGGACGCTTCGTATGGTTAAGTTGCGGACTCGCGGACTGACGCGGATCTTCTTTAGCGTTACCATAAAAAATTTCAATTCATTTAAACTTCTAAATTTCAGCAATGCGGACGCGCGGACTGACTGCGGACCAATGTTGTAAGATTCTGTGGACGCGGACGCGGATCATTGATAGAGATCCGCGGACGGACGCGGATGCTAAATTTCAAGATCCGCACATCTCTGGTCTACACACACTTCATTATCACTAATAGCAGAATATTATTTTTTTTAAGTTCTTTTTTTAGAAATTAATTTCCCCACATTTTAGATATTCATTAGTAAGTCTAGATTTTCGAAAAGATTTCCCATGGAAACTGTCGGTACATTTCTATATTCCCATTTTTATCAGCCAGTTAATCTTGTAATTAAAAAAAAAGTTAGTGTATTCATGAACGATGTGTTGGGAAAGTCGAAGAATTTTATGCAGGGTAAATTTTAAATTTAAAACATCTTTGAAGGCTCAAGTATAGTAATTAAAAATATACAAGCTAAAATTAGAACTGTTGGCACTCTAGAAAAAGACCATTGTACTATTACAGTCAATGAGTGGAGAATGTGAACCCAGTTTTAAAGTCAAAGGAAGATAACTCATGTGTTAAATTTCCTTACCGTTAAACAGGCAAAAATAGAATGGAGTGGTGTCCCTTGTCAGTCTTTTTATGAAAATGACAAAGCTATCTGAAGGGTGTATTCGATTGTGAAATTATAAAGAGTAAAAATAGATACTAATTACTATGCATCATCATAATATTGGTACACAGTAGCATCCAGTCCTGGGGTGGGTGAACTATGGCCCATAGGCCGGATTAAGCCTGTCAGCATGTTAAATACGGCTGGCGCTCTTCTATGTTCTTCTAATTAATATAATTAACATTAAAATATATTGATTCATTGAACACTCCATGCATCCGTTCTTGGTACGACCATTCTGTCAAATTTAAGAACCTATTGTGGCCCACGGTTAATCAACTCAGCCCACCCATGACCAAGCCTTTCTAATGCCCGGGTGCGTGGGGACAGATGATCGTATCGTAAAGTACTCGACTATTGACCTGAGGGTACCTGGTTCAATCTCCGGTAAGCACACAGGAAATTTTACAAGTCATGGCTTAAGTCCCCACTATGTCTCCCGTGGTGCCTCCATGGTCATTGCACTGTCCGGCTATGGTGGGGATGAAAGAAGGACATCATAAAACCGTCCCTTTAGTGGTTTATAGGATCTAAGAGATTTCATATCATCCTTACAAGGGATTTCACACACATTGCCCGGGTGCAATTCTTGAATTAAAAGAAAACTAACTACGGAAAAAAAAAAACTTCAATAAATTATATTTTTGCAACTGGTAAATACATAAAAAATAAAAAAAAAAACACAAATTGAATGTCACATTATAATAAATAATTTATTCTTCTGTAAAACATCTATATCGTCAATGTCCATAAGTTGACATTTATATATAAGGCATAAAAATTTGTAAACGGTAAACAGTATTTTATTTTATAAAATATTAACATCATCCACAGAAACTAAAAATAAAGTAAAGAGATAAAAAAAGAAAAGGACAGAGAGAAAAAAAAAACCCAGAAACTCTCTAAACTTTAAACCTGCACCAAATAAAATTAAAACCAAAATAATTATGAACACAAGAAAAAAAAAAAAATTAAATGTTCATAAAAAGACAAAATATTTTAAAAGTTATTGAAATGAGAATCAAATGTTGTTTTACTTATTCCCATAAAAATTAATGAACTGAAAAAAAAAACTTACAATGAACAAAATGAAAATGTTTTTGTGACAAGAAAAATTAAATATAATTCAAAAAAAAAAAAATCAGTCAAAGGGCAATAATAAAGTTCCCTGCTGAATATATATAATGTACGTTTACAAAACACTCATTCTCTCCCTTAGAATATTTCTCTTTATTTCTCTTCTTTAGTTTTGATTAGAATGCTGTGGTTTACATTTTTAAATTACATAATGCACCCCCTCCCCCCCCCCCACAAGCCCACTGACAAAAGCTCAATAGATCGATAAACATTATATTTTTCTTTACCTGATTAAGACATGGGCCTGATGAGGCCCACATCCTAGGTCCTATTTAAGTGGGGGCCCCTTTTCTAATTTTCCTCATTTATATTTTAATGCATGAGTAAATGTTTTAAGAAAAATCCAGCACATTTGGGTTGTTTACTGGGGCAAGGGGACATAATGCTGTTGAGATGATTCTCTCACTAATCTTGATTTATTTTACTCAAAACGCACATACACACACACACTCTCACACACAAACTCTGTTCCTGGCTAAATGTCAGGACAACCTCTTGATATGTCATATAAAGTCAGGTGATGTAGCATGTAATCAAATAATTCAAAATATAATAATCTGATGATCATTAAAAGCTGCGAGTGGCAAAAGCAGATTAGAGGAGTTTAGGCACAGCAAAAAAAAATTTCTTGTTCTTGTCTAAATGCCCCAAATGTTAACAAGGAAGTTGAGACTGTTAGCTATTTAAAAATCTCCTTATGCAAAACAAATTCTTTTTAAAGAGTATTTTAAATAAATAACTTGACAAAACAATCTGAAAGTTTGAAGTTTTAAAATTTATCTGTAATTTTAACATGAAAACAGTAATAACAAACTTCAAAAAAATATTTACAAATTTAAATCTTTGAAAAAAACAAACAAACAATTTTATTTAATTTTTTTAAGTACTCTTCAATGTTTACATTTAAGCAAAACAAACATGGAAAAAAGGTGGACTGGATATAAAGATGGAAAAAAGGTGGACTGGATATAAAGATGAGACTTGTATCTGTCAAAAGAATTTTTTTACTTAAATAAATTTTTCAAAAGCTTATTTCAACTAATAAGTGTTTAAAAGTCATAACATATATCACAATATGATGGCCCATATTTTTGTCACTGTCATGACTGTTTAATGTCGTTTTATTGAAAAATAGCAGTCAGTCATATGTGCGACCATGAAAGTTGTGAAATTTCTTTCAAACTGGACCAATAGAGTAAAGTAAAGTAAAACCCTAAATCTGAACACATTCTAAACATCTTGGAATCTGAGCTGATATTTCAAACTAATTATGCTTATGAAAATCTTTTGGCAAGAGCGGTTCATTTTTATTTTGTGCACTAATTCTTGTCATTTTACTTACCCATTTCGCCAACTTTTTTTAATAAGCTTTCTCTAGGAGTATGCATTATGTGTAATTTTCAATTCCCCTTCTAAATCATATTTTAAGCTTATTTTTTTCCTATTTAAGTTTTTGTTGTTATTTTTAATTTAATTTAATTGCTATGCATATACTATCTATTCCAATATTACAGTTTGCCATTAAATCCAGGGTATTTACTCTGAAAAAAATTCTTACAACTTTTAATTTGCTGAGATTCAGGTAACGAGTCTGAACTAAACATTGAATAAAAATTCAAAGCCCCCCCACCCCCTTCAACAATGAAGGCAGCACTATAGCGAAGTAAATCTGTTCCCATATCTAAAAATGACCAACATATTTTTTTTTTCCAGAAAAACATTAAAGATGAAAAGTATAAATATTAATGAGACATTATTACTGAATTTATCAGTCAGTCACTGAATAGTTTATTTCAAGGTTCACCTGCACATTCAAACAAATACTCAATCTTCTGATGTATAAATTATATCACTTCTTGTATCTTCAGGGGAAAGAAATTTTAATTATTTGATCCTTAACAAAAACCCATTTCTGTAAAGGTGAATTGTGTTAGCAAAGTACAGACAACTCATATTTAATTTGACACAGTTGCTGGCCCTTTCATGTTCCCTGTTAAAAAAAAAATATTTTATGTTTTGAATTAAACAAAACTGTGTATTTTAAATTAAAGATATTTTTATTTTTCAAGTTTTTTTTCTTTGAAAAGTGCAATATTACCCGGATACTTTCAATATTACCCGGATACTTTCAATATTACCCTCATACTCATCTGTACATTTAAAAAAAAAGCATACAATAATTTACATAGTATCATAAATTTATACATTTCCGCATTACGTTTATATTACAAATATATATATACAGCAAGTGAATAAATCAATGAGCCAAGCATTATATTTTATAACATCAAAAAAAACAAACCGCAGTGAACTCTCAACTATCGGGATTCTGAACCATCCTGTCGAAATAAAAAATTGTAGTAATTTACAGGCAATAGGACGCACCTGACCATAAGTCTCACCCTTTCTAAAGTCTTTCAGATCGGCATTCGTCCTTTAAGGCGCACCCTTTTTTCAAATAATATTTAGTTTTTAGATTTACTTTTTCTGTCGAAAAATGTGTAAAATGTATAGTCAGAAATCATTTTTAAAAAAGTGGTCTTGGGTAATTTTATAATATGGGTGGGGCAGAGACTAGATCCCCTGCTTGTATGACTTTTTATATATCCCCGGGGGCATGGTACAGACAGACCAGGCAGCAGTAAATAGTTGCCACTGATATGTGGGGCACCTTTCAAACATTTTAATTTATAACTCTCTACAAGAATTTAATTTAATCTCTCACTATTTAAAAAGAGCGAAATTTTCCATGGCAAGCCTACATTGAAAACAAACAGGGAAGGACAGTCTAAGCCTTAGTCGGGATGTGAGGTGGTGGGGGTCTCAGAGCTACAGCAAATTAATTGGTTGTGGAGTTGCCAAATGTTACTGGAGGCACAAAAAGTGTACCTAAATGTATTTCTCCTTATGGTCCCCAAATATAGCTGTGTCTAGGGCCCTCAAATGTAGCTATGCCCAGGGCCCTCAAATGTAGCTGTGTGCCTAGGGCCCCAAATATAGCTGTGTCTAGGGCTCCCCAAATGTAGCTGTGCCCAGGGCCCCCCAAATGTAGCTGTGTCTAGGGCCCCCAAATGTAGCTGTGTCTAGGGCCCCAAATGTAGCTATGCCCAGGGCCCTCAAATGTAGCTGTATACCTAGGGCCCCAAATGTAGCTGTGCCCAGGGCCCTCAAATGAAGCTGTGTGCCTAGGGCCCTCAAATGTAGCTGTTTGCCTAAGGGCCCCAAATGTAGCTGTGTCCAGGGCCCTCAAATGTAGCTGTATGCCCAGTGCCCCAAATGTAGCTGTGTCTAGGGCCCCAAATGTAGCTGTGTCTAGGACCCCAAATGTAGCTGTTCCCAGGGCCCTCAAATGTAGCTGTGTGCCTAGGGCCCCAAATGTAGCTATGCTCATGGCTCTCAAATCTGTGCCAATGGCCCGAAATATATCTGCGTAGGGGCAACAAATGTATCTGCGGAAGGGGGCCCTAAATGTATTTGTGTCAGATGGATTAATCTGCATGCCATCCCACCATATTATTTCCGATAGTTAAAAGTCTACTGTGTATAAAATAATAAAAAAAAAATAGTTGGAGCATCACCGTGGGGGGAGGGGGGGGAAGAAGGGGGCAGTAGGTGGTGATCATACTTTGAGGTAATCGGTCATGCACTGAATCGTCTCGGTCCATCCCCAGCCAGGTTTGAAGTCTGTCCAGATAAAATCCGTGTCCGATGTTTTCTTCAAGAGTTTTCTGGTTTCATTCATGTACGAGCATGTTGACTTCGGTATCTGACAAAAAATAAATAAATAAAATAACAACCTCAGCATATTGCACAATAACAAATTGAATTTAAAGGGAGGTAATCAGGGTATTAAAAATTGATTAATAACGGGTAGTTATTTCCCTTTAAAATAAAAAAATTGCGCTCAATTTTCTTCGATCAACCTGTTGTTGTTTCACACAAAGATCACAGTGAATGAATGCCCTTGGTTATGGTGACAACGTTACAACAGTCCAAGGCATGTAACAGTCCCTGATGCAGCCCCGTAGCGTGAAAATTCTACAGCAGGGGCCAGGCATTCTACAGCAGGGGCCAATCAATAGCGGGGGGGGGGGCAGGTAATACATTTTACTAAGTAGAGCAAATAAGCAGAGGGGCCCCCGCATGCTACGGGCCTGCCCTGATTTTAACAGCACTATACTCTCTGTAACAAAACTATACTTTCTTTAACAAAACTACACTTTCTGTAACACAATTACACTATCTGTAAAAAACTATACTCTCTGTAACAAAACTATGCTTTCTGTAACACAATTACACTTTCTGTAACAAAACTTTACTCTCCGTAACAAAACAACACTTTCTGTAACAAAACTACACTATCTGTAACACAATTACAATATCTGTAACAAAACTATACTCTCTGAAACAAAACTACACTTTCTGTAACACAACTACACTTTCTGTAACACAATTACACTATCTGTAACAAAACTATACTCTCTGTAACAAAACTATACTTTCGTCATCACAAATGATACTCGCACTATGACTCGAGTACTCCTCCTCCACTACCCCAACCTTTCCATGATACCGGTTCTCACATTTTAATGCTTTGAGAACCCACAGTAACACCACTTTTGTTTTCGCGACACACAATAAACACATTTTTTTTTCCTTGGTTAAATTTCGTGACCCAGCTGTAAAGTCTAGGATACAAGAAAGTGAAATCGACATTCAGTGTGTAGATAAATGTCTCCTTTCACTTGTTAAATTTACTAACGTATAGATTTGTGGTCAGAAAGGGCCCTTGTGGTCAGAAAGGGCCCCCGTTGGTGAAGATTGACGGGGGCCCCGAAGGGTACCTGGCGTCACCCCCCCAACATACAGTTGTACTTATGCATACACAGATTCTCAAATTTCAAACTTTCAATGTTTTCTCAACCCACCAGAGACTCGTGCGTGGCCCCCTGACCCCCCCCCCCACCCCCGCCCACTTTGAGAACCAATGTTGTTTGCAAAATGTTGAAAAATTCACCATTTAAAAAAAAAACACAAAATAGGGAAGAAAAAAAACCCCAGTAACAACTCACATAGGCGGCTTTGAATCCCATTTTCTCCATGCCGATGGATTTGAGCAGGGTCAGGCACAGCTGGGCGAACTCGTGGTTGCCGTACGTCTCCTGGCACCGCTGGTACTCTTGACCAACTGACCAGCCGAAGAAATAACCATAGGCCAGCCGGTAGCCGTTCACCCTGGAAATAAAGATATTCAATAATGTTCAAGGCATGCGCATTGAACAGGAAAAACGAACGAAAATTCATAAAAATTGTAAATGTGATCAGTGACGCCGCTGGGTGGGCAGTGGAAGGGAGTGGTCAGCCCCACCAAAGGGCGGCACCTACAGGGAATAGCTTTTTACCCCTTTAAGTCCTTGTTGTGGCGATACATTTTAAATTCCGCCCCTGAAGCCACTAACGCTGTTTGACCAACCGAAAGATAGTGGACAGCCAATGGGTTTATTACATTAACAAGACAGTCCAGACGAAAAACCCACAGGGGGAAATAACTGAACCGCAAAGGTAGACAATTGCGCAATGAAAACAATGAATGTCAGCCGGACCTTTGGACAATAGAGAAGAAGATTAATGTGATCAAATATTTGTAAAATATTTCTATTTTAAAAACTGTTTTAATTCATCATAAAAATTTATAAAGAGAAAGAAAGACAAGTCCGTGAATGGGTTTTATTATTATTATTTTTATTTCAAATAAAATTACAAAATTTGTTCCCTTTAAATGTTAGCCTTCAGGTTTTTCTTCAACCTTAACATTTTATATAAATAACCATGGGTGATTTTACAAGGGCAGTGGGCTGAGTCGATACCAAAATGATTGATCGATTCCTAAACTATTCCCGATACTTCTTTAAATCTCCGATTCTGACTCAAATAACTGATTGAATTGATGGAGAAGTTGGAATAAAAGTAAAAAAAAAATCAATTCTAAAAGAATCAGGAATTGTGATTCCGAAATCTATAATTCCAATATTCCAGAGACCAATATTTCGTCCAATAATTAGCCAGGGGGTGGCAAAAAAATGACCACGGGCCATATTGCGTTTTTTTTTTAATTTGAGATAATTGACTGACCAACAACAGATGGGCGGGAGTGTCATGAGGAAGTAACTGAAATCAAATATAAACGTCATTGACTGCGCAGACGGGAGCTCAGCGCGGGCCGGATGAAACAGGTGAACGGGGCCGCATTTGGCACGCGGGCCGGAGTAAGCCCCGTGTCTGAAAAACAGACCATTTTCTGATGTGTGCTGGAGTCAATATACACATGCACATTGTAAGCTGCCCCGTTGATCGAGACTAATAATGGGATGACCTTCACGAACAGCCCCATTTTATTTGGTTTCTCTTCCGTTGTAATACGTGGAGCCGCAAGATGGCGTGTCGTGTGTAGGGAGGGGGGGATGAAACCAGGACAGGTGGATGGAGAGGGGGTAGCAAGGTCTGGGGTTAGGGAATCGTTGAGTGGTTGAAAGTGTCTTTTGTGTTTCAACCATGACCGCTGCAGGCTCGGGTGTTGTGGGTGGATTGGAGGGGGGGACTGCAAACCGAATCCTGATTCCATATATGGGTCAAGAGCTCAGGGCTTAGAATAATTAACACAGGATCCAATCCTTAGTCTGTGCCAATGACGGGGTTGGTTCGCAGCCCTTATGAGACCATCTCTCCCCCCCCCCCCCCGAAAGCTACAACCATCTACCATTAAATGGCTTACTAATAGGTGCGCGCGTGTATGGTCAGAAAGGGCCCCCGTTGGTGGAGATTGACGGGGGCCCCGAAGAGTACCTGGCGTCACACCCCCCCTCCCCTAAACTAAAATGTTTGCGTACTCACCTAAGGTCAGCGCATGTGTACGTTGGGGCTACAAACTTTCCAGGGTTGATCTGACCACAGGTCACTGTTTGGTTGTAAATTACATTCCTACTTGGAAAACTTTTATCTGTGAAAAAAAGGTGAAAAAAGTTTTTTATTTAAACGGTAGGATTCCATTTAAAGTCACTGAAACTAAAAGTTGATTAGAAGAGTAAAGTATCAGTTAGCGATGGTGCATACACAATGACGACACATACATAACAGACATATAACATATACATAGAAGTATATAACAGAGATTCAGTGCATACTACAAACATTGCTACATAGAGACTTAATATGTCTCACTTCTATCTATCTATCTATCTATCTATCTATCTATCTATCTATCTATCTATCTATCTATCTATCTATCTATCTATCTATCTATCTATCTATCTATCTATCTATCTATCTATCTATCTATCTATCTATCTATCTATCTATATCTATATATATATATATATATATATATATATATATATATATATATATATATAATAAACAGATATAAACATTTTTTTCGAAAATGCTCTAAAAAACCCATTAAAAGGTTAGCGCCCTTTGCCACCCTCGGTTGTATTCGGTAATTTATCTGTTTGTCAAGAATGTCAGTTGATTCTCTCCACTCTCGGAACAAAGCCTAAGGTATCATATGTCACGTCCCTAACCTGGGTCGCTAGAAAATATAACGACTCTACCCCCAAAGATTTAACCCCGAACTCTTGACTTAAACTCTCAAAGATTTACTTTACATATTATCCTACATTCTAACCAATATGTGAGAACCTGTTCTTCACATCTCTCCCCATGTCACCAAGCATGATGCAATCATGCAAACAAAAAACAGCAGTAGATTCTTTAAACGGAAAAATATTAACTAATGACATCTTTAACGCTAACAACACATTGCCCATTATCCTATATAGCAGAACTGGACAAACAAATACTTCAACATGATCCACATTCCCTGTGTCTTTATCTAGTCATGGCACTTCTTGTCCTGTAGTTTGAACACTGCAATTATATAATCTGTATTGTTTATTTTTAGTTTGTTTGTGTGTGAGCTTTACGTTGACTTGATGGATGTATCAGTTGTCTGTTTTAGCATCCTCATCAAAAGAGACACCACCGACAACCAACAACCTGACATTTAGTGTACACCGTGCAAACTGGTGGTATGAATCAGGCCCGTAGCGTGCAGGGGGGGGGGCAGGCCCCCACCTGCGTTTTGTGTGCCCCCCCCTCCTCTGCTTATTTGTTCTACTTAGTAAAATGTATTACCTGGTCCCCCATGCTATTGCCTGGCCCCTGCTGTAGAATGCCTGGCCCCTGCTGTAGAATTTTCACGCTACGGGGCTGGTATGAATACAACATACAGATCTATTTATATATAACACAGATTTAGTACACACGATTCGCATACATATATCGCTAATGGAAAGTTACAAAATACACAAATACATCTATTTGCATAACCTAGATTTAGTACCCATAATATAGACATACAACAACATAAGACTAATGAAAAGTTGTCAATCTATCTCTTTTTTCCACACACACACACACATTAAAAATAGAACAGTTCGGGGGGGGGAGGGGGCGTGGTTTATTTGACCTGACTAGTGTAAACAGAGTCAACGTGACATAACCGAGTTTAGCGAAAAAAAAAAGAAAGCACCAACAGCGGTGGGAAGGGGGAGGGGTGTTGGGGCGTCGTGGAAGGGGGGAAGGGGTGAGTGGGAAAACAACAACAGTGCGGTGGGGGTGGTGGGGGTAGGGGGTCATCAATGACAGTTTATATAAAAAAAATAAAAGGTGTCTCTTGTCTATTCACATTTTAGAAATGTTGGGGCTGACAACCTTCAGATTCGACCTATTACTATCAGGCTGACGTTATGTACAACTGGTCAGTTTTGACCTATTACTATCAGGCTGACTATATGTACAACTGGTCAGTTTTGACCTATTACTATCAGGTTGACTATATGTACAACTGGTCAGTTCTGACCTATTACTATCAGGCTGATGTTATGTGCAACTGGTCAGTTTTGACCTATTACTATCAGTTAAGGAGTAAATTTTTTTAAGTTATTATTTT
Organism: Bulinus truncatus; assembly: GCA_021962125.1. Taxonomy (NCBI): domain Eukaryota; kingdom Metazoa; phylum Mollusca; class Gastropoda; family Planorbidae; genus Bulinus; species Bulinus truncatus. The sequence goes on along the minus strand of JAGDYQ010000205.1, from coordinate 912,276 downwards.
TTGAGGTTAAAAAAATATGGGGATTTTTGAATGTTAAGCTATTAGGTTGAGAATATTTACAATTGGTGAGTTTTTTTGTAATATTATTAGCGTTTAGAATCAGAATTTTTCCACAATGAAAAAAGTTTTCCAAAATACTTTTTATAAAATTGACTCATATACACTGTCTCATATACACTGACTCATATACACTGTCTCATACACACTGACTCATATACACTGTCTCATATCAACTGACTCATTTACTCTGTCTCATATCAACTGTTGCTATCTCCATCTGCTTACGTATGCATGTGTGTGTGTGTGTGTTGCTTTCATGAGCCTGGGGGCATGAACTCAGCACGATATCACCCCAATCTGTAGGGGCCCCCACAGTGGGATTAATACAGGATTACCATGCCCTGCGGTGAAACGTTTCTATCCGATGTACCATGACGTCACAACCAGGAGATGACCTAGATACGTTAATCCATTTTTTCGTTTAATATATCGACCAGCGTGTGTTTTATCAAATTTTTATATCTACATGTACTTAGGTCACGTCGACAATCAATGAACTCTTCTTGATAATGAAACTAAAAAAAATGTAGACATTAAATTTTATAAAGCACTGGCCTAATTAGCAAAGATTGAACGTTAAATTGGTAATGCATGTGTAATGAGAGATTTCAATTTTAGATTTAAAATAATGTTTTTTGTTTACATAATGAATCGTAAAAGGTGGTTTTATAAATAAATAAATAAAAATACGTCTTCAGTATTAATGCTAAGAATATTCTGGACAAAAGTAGCGCTAAACCTACAACCAAGGCTTGTAAGCTCATGTAAAAAAAAAAGTACAATTCTGAGCTACTTACGAACTTTTTCTTTTTTATCGCGCATGGTCTCCAGCCTAGAGAATGCGAATAGTAGCACAATTGAGCAACTTTGTTATTTATACATTGAAACAGAAAAGGAATGAATTAATGAGAACTAAATTAAAATAATAACGCATGCTATTTATTAGTGTGAAGATTGTAAAATAATATGTCGGTGAGTTATTCGCCGAATAAACAGGAATCATGCATCTCATCCCACACACTATTGAAGTTTAATTTTGTTCATGACTATGGCCCAATAAAAGAAAAAAAAGGGGGGGGGGGGGGGGGATAGGCGAAAAGAAAAACTATATACACAAAATTACACGTAATATGAGAGAGTGAGGAGAGAGAGAATGAGAGAGACAGAGAAAGAGAGAGAGAGAGGGAGAGAGAGAGAGGGAGAGAAAGAGAGAGAGGGGGAATGAGCGAGATAAAGGATAGGCTGACAAATTAACGAAACGTGAGCGTGTAGAGTGTAGACTGACAAATAGATTGGGCCATGTAGGCAATTAAAAAATAGATCACACTGCAATAGGTAAGGCATTGACACTTCTATCTTTACTTGTCTTTAAGAATACATGTAGTCTATTACAAGTTGGTGTAGACGGACTTTCCAACAGAAAGATGTATGTAACAGATTTTTCAATAAAAGATAATAGGCAGTTAGATGGATAATTTGTTGGGTTTGAAAACATGGAAACTAGACAGACAGACAGACAGACGGACAGACAGATAGGCATATGCATAAAACAAATTTGAATAAAAGCATCAAATGATATTTCGGATTTTAAATTAGAATAAGTAAATTAGAACTAGTTAGACTATATCTCTAATTATAACATAAATTAGAACTAGTTAGACCATATCTCTAATTATAACATAAATTAGAACTAGTTAGACCATATCTCTAATTATAACATAAATTAGAACTAATTAGACCATATCTCTAATTATAACATAAATTAGAACTAGTTAGACCATATCTCTAATTATAACATTTAATTCAACCATTTCATAATGGTCCATTTTATTGTCCCTTCTCTCTCTCTCTCTCTCTCTCTCTCTCTCTGTGTGTATGAGTGTGTGTGTGACTGCGAGTGTGTATGTATGTAGCTTGTTGTCTGTTATTTACATCGATACCCACAAAACATTCATCCATGAACCTGTAAAAGATGAAACAACAAAACCCTTTGAGCTTAAATTAAATCATCTTAAGAATGGCGGACTTGGCCATATAAGAAATGACGTCATTGATCACATGACTGCGAACCTGGAAAACTACCGCTCCTGAGCCATTCACGTGACAATTCACCCACGCTTATCGGTCAAATACTGCTGGTTACAGAAAGAAGCGGTCATTGTGTCCGGTCTTTCAAAACAATGAGTACTTCAGAATGCAGGCCACCACAAGTAAAAATTAAACGTGGTCCACGATGCAGGAAGTAGGCCGACCTATTTAACATTTGGTAATTAGTTTCAGTGAGAGTCTGTGAGTGTTTCTAGTTTACGGACCCGCGGCTGTCAGAAATATAAACGAAGACAAAGAAAATATCGTCACAACAGCAGTTGTGAATCCAATATGTATCACGGTTTTATAGATTGCAAACATCTCAATAACCGATTATTACGATATGCCAAAAGAATAAAAAAAAAATAAATACGTAAGTATAAGAAATTATAGTGGAAGGAGGCGCCTGGTCTATTTTCTGGCTACTGCACACAATATACTTGGAATATAACACCAACAATAATAAGGGGTATGATAGTAATATATTCCTTTTTGCTAACACTGGTAAACAGTGAATTCATTGCCAGTGATATTTGAACCATTTTATACAAAGTCAACTATGCTGATTTAGAATATGTAAGTGCT
>JAGDYQ010000205.1:898919-909043 GCA_021962125.1 Bulinus truncatus | reverse complement strand
AATCAGCATAGTTGACTTTGTATAAAATGATTCAAATATCCACTTTGTAATGAATTCACTGTTTACCAGTGTAATTCATTTCCAGACTGTGATGGTTCGATATCCTTCACGGACTGCTGTCAAGTTAAACCCCATGAGGGGTAGCAGTAAGAAAAAGTCTTTTAGTTGACCATAAGTTACGGGGTGGAAAGCCAGCAAAGTTATGCGAAGTGCAAAATTTCATTTAGTGCACTTCCAATTTTTGAACTTGCAAACACATTTTGTAACTTCTGTGCCGTTTACACACACACACACACACACACACACACACAGAGAGAGAGAGAGAGAAGGAGTTAACAATTGCCCGATCCTGGTGAGTAACTAGTTAACATTCTCGATCTCGTTATAAGTGATTGAAAACAATTCTCCGACCTGATGAGTAGCCCCATAACTAGTTAACAATTCTCCGATCATGATCGAGTAGCGCTGGTAACTGGTCAACAATTCTCCGATCCTGATGAGTAGCCCCATAACTAGTCAACAATTCTCCGACCCTGATGAGTAGCCCCATAACTGGTTCAACAGTCTCCGACCCTGATGAGTAGCCCCATAACTAGTTAACAATTCTCCGATCCTGATGAGTAGCCCCATAACTAGTCAACAATTCTCCGATCCTGATGAGTAGCCCTATAACTGGTCAACAATTCTCCGATCCTGATGAGTAGCCCTATAACTAGTTAACAATTCTCCGATCCTGATGAGTAGCCCCATAACTAGTTAACAATTCTCCGATCCTGATGAGTAGCCCCATAACTAGTCAACAATTCTCCGATCCTGATGAGTAGCCTCATAACTAGTTAACAATTCTCACGATCCTGATGAGTAGCCCCCATAATCCAGTCGACAATTCTCCGATCCTGATGAGTAGCCCCATAACTAGTTAACAATTCTCCGACCCTGATGAGTAGCCCCATAACTAGTTAACAATTCTCCCGACCCTGATGAGTAGCCCCATAACTAGTCAACAATTCTCCGATCCTGATGAGTAGCCCCATAACTAGTCAACAATTCTCCGATCCTGATGAGTAGCCCCATAACTAGTCAACAATTCTCCGATCCTGATGAGTAGCCCTATAACTAGTCAACGATTCTCCGATCCTGATGAGTAGCCCCATAACAAGTCAACGATTCTCCGATCCTGATGAGTAGCCCCATAACTAGTCAACAATTCTCCGATCCTGATGAGTAGCCCCATAACTAGTCAACAATTCTCCGATCCTGATGAGTAGCCCCATAACTAGTCAACAATTCTCCGATCCTGATGAGTAGCCCCATAACTAGTCAACAATTCTCCGATCCTGATGAGTAGCCCTATATCTAGTCAACAATTCTCCGATCCTGATGAGTAGCCCTATAACTAGTCAACGATTCTCCGATCCTGATGAGTAGCCCCATAACTAGTTAACAATTCTCCGATCCTGATGAGTAGCCCCATAACTAGTCAACAATTCTCCGATCCTGATGAGTAGCCCCATAACTAGTCAACAATTCTCCGATCCTGATGAGTAGCCCTATAACTAGTCAACAATTCTCCGATCCTGATGAGTAGCCCTATAACTAGTCAACAATTCTCCGATCCTGATGAGTAGCCCCATAACTAGTCAACAATTCTCCGATCCTGATGAGTAGCCCCATAACTAGTCAACAATTCTCCGATCCTGATGAGTAGCCCTATAACTAGTCAACAATTCTCCGATCCTGATGAGTAGCCCTATAACTAGTCAACAATTCTCCGATCCTGATGAGTAGCCCTATAACTAGTCAACAATTCTCCGATCCTGATCATTGATCCCCCCCCCCCCCCCTTTTAAAAGTTCCGGAAATTACCGATTTCATATTTCGCCGAACCACACACACATATATCTGTCTCTAACTTATTTTTTGTTTTTGTTGTCAAGGAGCCGTCGTTGTTCGCTGTGGCCAAACTGCTGGAGAGTGGACTGGTCAACTTGGGCCGTGTGGAAGTTCTGTGGAGGCCGGTGTCAGCTCACCTGCTGGAGGTAAGTCTTCCCACTGCATTCCACAACAAGGCATGAGTCCCGTATCACTTTATCCAGACCGAAACCTGATCTGCGCTGTATAGGCCGTTATTGTATTAAACTAGCTGAATAGCCTGGACAAACACGGATAGCCAAGATAGGTCTAAACAAAAGTAATGAGGAACGAAAATAGTTTGAATGAAGATCAATGAATCAATGCCAATTTTCAATAAAGACACAAATGACTTAAAAAGTCATATATATTCGTACCATGTACCGAGATTCAAAAAAAGAACAACAACGCAAAATACACATACATTCAACTAGCTGTCAACCCCATTAATACTAATGAATTACTAGAATTTGTGGTTAATTTTCCCGGTATTGTGTTTTATAAAAACCCATTATTACTATCGGGCTATTTTTTAGCTTTGACGCACAGGAAAGTGGGATTAAATTAAGCCTTTTATGTACATGATGCACTAATTATGAAATCACCAGATAAATAGTCGTACTGCAGTAAACATCACCCAGTCAGAATAGTCTGAAGGTAGATAAATGATGCATGGGCTACCAGATAAATAGTCTTACTGCAGTAAATGTCACCGTTTAACCGAAGTTATTGTTATAAAGTTGAATACAGTATAATACAGTTGAAAAACAATTTTCACGTTTCTTAAAAAGCTACACAGCGGCTATTAATGGAAAGACATGAAACTGGTTCACTGCTACGTTAATTATTAATTCTCTTTTTTAAAAAAAAAACAACTGCTTTCTCTTCATTTAATAATTATGATGTATGGATGCAGTTCACAGTGGCTGTAATAGTAATATAATATCATTGTTGTCTGGATACAATCCCCTTGTGGTCTTTAACCTGAGAGGGAGAAGGGGAATATTTTGCGACCCTGTAGAAATTTTATTTAAGATTGGAAAAAGATTGGGTGCTGATAAGGTAGAGACGCAAATGGAAATAATAGGCAATGGGTTTATTAGAGAAAATTTTGTTGGGAATTGCTTAAAAAAAAGGGTAGCACTCACACGATAAGTTTGAAGGCTCTCTCAGTTGGTACACATAAGACACTGGATTCTCTCAGGGGGGAGACATTGTACACTGGACTCTTGCCTTGTGACAACTGAGGTTGGTGGTTCTCGCATGGTTTGATTTCTCAGCCCCAAGTTATGTCTCAGTACTTACCTATGTAATTAATTTATCTACCCATATAATAGTTCACGCGTTGTGTGTGTGTGCTCTGCACTTTTAGTTAATGTAGAAAATTGATTGAAAAAATTAAAACGACTGAGAAGCGATCAGCGAGAGCCACAGACTGGTCAGTTATTCATTCTGTCAGATGGTGGACTTCTTACTGTTTGATTCTGCCAGATGGTGGACTTCTTACTGTTTGATTCTGCCAGATGGTGGACTTCTTACTGTTTGATTCTGCCAGATGGTGGACTTCTTACTGTTTGATCCCCCCCCCCCCCCCCCCCCCCCCCCCCCCCCCCCCCCCCCCCCCCCTGATTCTGCCAGATGGTGGACTTCTTACTGTTTGATTCTGCCAGATGGTGGACTTCTTACTGTTTGATTCTGCCAGATGGTGGACTTCTTACTGTTTGATTCTGCCAGATGGTGGACTTCTTACTGTTTGATTCTGTTATCACATCACATCATTATCTTATTCTTTATTGATACCATCTCTAACTACTCTTCACGATCATAACAATGTATATATGGTGTGACCGCCAGTTCTGTCAATATCAACAGGTCATCCTGGTCAGTTAACCGATTGATAGATTTTATGACTTTTGGTCAAAACAGATTATCATTATTAAAAAAACACCAACATATTTTGAAACATTATACTACTGTCATGACCTTGTGTTATGCTGACTGAATAAGTCATTGCATTTTAAATATTAATCTTTGGATTTCAAATCTGTTTGTGTTTAAAACATGATTACCTTTAAATGTTTAAAACCTGTCTGTGTTTAAAACACAATCGATACTCTATATTAAATTACCTGCTTCTTCCAAGTGTACATTTAGTCCTATGTGCATTTAGTTCCATCTTCATTTAGTTCCATGTACATTTAGTCCAGTATACATTTAGTTCCATTACATTTAGTCCAGTATACATTTAGTTCCATGTACATTTAGTCAAGTATACATTTAGTTCCATGTACATTTAGTCCAGTATACATCTAGTTCCATGTACATTTAGTCCAGTATACATTTAGTTCCATGTACATTTAGTCCAGTATACATTTAGTTCCATGTACATTTAGTCCAGTATACATTTAATTCCATGTACATTTAGTTCCATGTACATTTAGTCCAGTATACATTTAGTTCCATGTACATTTTATGTGTGTATGTGTGTTTTAATTCTTTACTCATATAGCATCATCCTGCTGGGTACATACATCCCCACCTCACCCCCACCATACTGTAAACATAAAGTTACTGTTTTTATCCTATAAAAGCCATTCTAGACATTCATTCCTACATCTTATGAAAGACTGTATGAGAGAGTAACAAGTATTGTTGACAGACAACATCGGGTAGTCTGTAGTCTTGTAGGCAGACAACATCGGGTAGTATGTAGTCTTGTAGGCAGACAACATCGGGTAGTATGTAGTCTTGTAGACAGACAACATCGGGTAGTATGTAGTCTTATAGACAGACAACATCGGGTAGTATGTTTTTTTTTTTTTTTTTTTTTTTTTTTTTTTTTTTTTTTTTTTTTTTTTTCCCCCCCCCCCCCCCCCCCCCCCCCCCCCCCCCCCCCCCCCCCCCCCCCCCCCCCCCCCCCCCCCCCCCCCCCCCCCCCCCCCCCCCCCCCCCCCCCCCCCCCCCCCCCCCCCCCCCCCCCCCCCCCCCCCCCCCCCCCCCCCCCCCCCCCCCCCCCCCCCCCCCCCCCCCCCCCCCCCCCCCCCCCCCCCCCCCCCCCCCCCCCCCCCCCCCCCCCCCCCCCCCCCCCCCCCCCCCCCCCCCCCCCCCCCCCCCCCCCCCCCCCCCCCCCCCCCCCCCCCCCCCCCCCCCCCCCCCCCCCCCCCCCCCCCCCCCCCCCCCCCCCCCCCCCCCCCCCCCCCCCCCTAGTCTTGTAGACAGACAACATCGGGTAGTATGTAGTCTTGTAGACAGACAACATCGGGTAGTATGTAGTCTTGTAGACAGACAACTTCGGGTAGTATGTAGTCTTGTAGACAGACAACTTCGGGTAGTATGTAGTCTTGTGGACTGACAACATCGGGTAGTATGTAGTCTTGTCTTTTTTTTTTTTTTTTTTTTTTTTTTTTTTTTTTTTTTTTTTTTTTTTTTTTTTTTTTTTTTTTTCCCCCCCCCCCCCCCCCCCCCCCCCCCCCCCCCCCCCCCCCCCCCCCCCCCCCCCCCCCCCCCCCCCCCCCCCCCCCCCCCCCCCCCCCCCCCCCCCCCCCCCCCCCCCCCCCCCCCCCCCCCCCCCCCCCCCCCCCCCCCCCCCCCCCCCCCCCCCCCCCCCCCCCCCCCCCCCCCCCCCCCCCCCCCCCCCCCCCCCCCCCCCCCCCCCCCCCCCCCCCCCCCCCCCCCCCCCCCCCCCCCCCCCCCCCCCCCCCCCCCCCCCCCCCCCCCCCCCCCCCCCCCCCCCCCCCCCCCCCCCCCCCCCCCCCCCCCCCCCCCCCCCCCCCCCCCCCCCCCCCCCCCCCCCCCCCCCCCCCCCCCCCCCCCCCCCCCCCCCCCCCCCCCCCCCCCCCCCCCCCCCCCCCCCCCCCCCCCCCCCCCCCCCCCCCCCCCCCCCCCCCCCCCCCCCCCCCCCCCCCCCCCCCCCCCCCCCCCCCCCCCCCCCCCCCCCCCCCCCCCCCCCCCCCCCCCCCCCCCCCCCCCCCCCCCCCCCCCCCCCCCCCCCCCCCCCCCCCCCCCCCCCCCCCCCCCCCCCCCCCCCCCCCCCCCCCCCCCCCCCCCCCCCCCCCCCCCCCCCCCCCCCCCCCCCCCCCCCCCCCCCCCCCCCCCCCCCCCCCCCCCCCCCCCCCCCCCCCCCCCCCCCCCCCCCCCCCCCCCCCCCCCCCCCCCCCCCCCCCCCCCCCCCCCCCCCCCCCCCCCCCCCCCCCCCCCCCCCCCCCCCCCCCCCCCCCCCCCCCCCCCCCCCCCCCCCCCCCCCCCCCCCCCCCCCCCCCCCCCCCCCCCCCCCCCCCCCCCCCCCCCCCCCCCCCCCCCCCCCCCCAGACAGACAACTTCGGGTAGTATGTAGTCTTGTGGACTGACAACATCGGGTAGTATGTAGTCTTGTAGACAGACAACTTCGGGTAGTATGTAGTCTTGTAGACAGACAACTTCGGGTAGTATGTAGTCTTGTAGACAGACAACTTCGGGTAGTATGTAGTCTTGTGGACTGACAACATCGGGTAGTATGTAGTCTTGTAGACAGACAACTTCGGGTAGTATGTAGTCTTGTGGACTGACAACATCGGGTAGTATGTAGTCTTGTAGACAGACAACTTCGGGTAGTATGTAGTCTTGTAGACAGACAACTTCGGGTAGTATGTTTTTTTTTTTTTTTTTTTTTTTTTTTTTTTTTTTTTTTTTTTTTTTTTTTTTTTTTTTTTTTTTTTTTTTTTTTTTTTTTTTTTTTTTTTTTCCCCCCCCCCCCCCCCCCTTTTTTTTTTTTTTTTTTTTTTTTTTTTTTTTTTTTTTTTTTTTTTTTTTTTTTTTTTTTTTTTTTTTTTTTTTTTTTTTTTTTTTTTTTTTTTTTTTTTTTTTTTTTTTTTTTTTTTTTTTTTTTCCCCCCCCCCCCCCCCCCCCCCCCAGTCTTGTGGACTGACAACATCGGGTAGTATGTAGTCTTGTAGACAGAATGTTGTCAGTAATAATCTCATTGAATGACATGGGCATGACGCAGACTGAGATAAGCCAACGTTCTGTGTGATGTGATTTGTTTTGGGGATGGGGGAAGGAGCTGAGTGTCCTCCAACTATCATCAGATGACGGTAGATAGATATGTTCATTCAGATATATATATATATAATCTGTCTATGTTTGTGTTTTGTCTCTGCCAACTATGTACAGTGGCGACACACTTGTGGTGACAATATATATATAAATATGAAACACAATATACAGCATAACCTTCCTCCATATAAACCACATAAACCGTTTAACATTCACATACAACGTATGTTGCATTGGATGATTACAATGTAGGTGTGTATACACAGACCATAATTTTCCCCCAAGTATGTTTACATAATAAATCAAATAAACAATCATTTTCAAGATATATATATATATTTCTCAACAAAAAAAAACTTTCTGAAGATAGCTTGAAAGATCGTAAATTGTAGTCTTTAATAACATCTGGTTCGATTATTGTGTGGCAACTGTTTAATGTCCGAATAAGTTTTATTTATAACTAGCTGTTCCCTGGAAAACCTTTGCTTAGAGTTATATTCCCTTAGGTTTGATCATTAGGCTTGGCTATTTCTGGTTTCGGGCGGATCGGATTTTTTCATGATTTTTTATTACTATTTTTTACGTTTGACAATTTTAAACTGGTAATACTGTTGTATTAATTCTTTACTTTCGATTTAACGCAGAACCCAAAGCGCTATTATTTATGTAGATGATCTTTAATAACAAACTGAAGACGAGAGAAAAACGCTTTTATGGGATTCCAGACGACTTGGAAGGTTGATGATTTAGGCCCCAGTTAATTGTCTTTACACGCCATAGTGCAGGGTCTCTCAACCTCTTTTTGCGACTGTACCTCAAAGGGTTTGAAAATATGTCTGCGGGTACCCTATGACGTAAGTTGGCAAGTAGATGTAGTTTATTTTTTCATGATGGACATAATTTGAATCTGTTGTTCCTCTCAGCTCTACGCACTGCAGTGGCTCAAAAATGAATGTTAATGAAATCACAACTAATGGCAGGCTTGAGTTATGAAAACAAAAAGAAATAAGTTACAAAGAAATCCACTACAAATGTTGATTTGTATTTCTATGTTCTAGCTCTTGTTATTGTTTATTTACGCGCATTCGAAATGTATTTAAACATTAGTTTTCTATTTTAGCCGTTTTCTCCACTCGAAACTTGTGTTTCTTTCTTTCTTTAAATTTTTATATGGGAGCATTTTTGTAATCGATTTTTTGAGACACTTTTAGTGCTAGATTTTTCTTTGAAATTTTGCATCGTTCTGGCTCCGTGACCATTCACTAATTATTTGCCATTAATGCATTTCTATATGGGAAGAAAAGTCACTGCGGAAATGCGTGAAGCGATATGACAATCAGTTGAACCACGACGACCCTTCAAAGTGGTAATGCACACAAAGAGAGCGCCATGTATCAGCGCTAAATTAAACATGATAAGATTAATATTCCTTGCAAAATTAAAAAAAAACAAAACATATATTTTTAGAAAACGGTTAGTTTAAAAAACTCTATTTTTATCGTGTCTTGTATACATTTAGATTCATACAAACAAACCAGTCAACAAACTCAGTGAACTAAACTGTAAGTCTGTGTTGAACAACTAATTCAGAAATGTACCGATGGGAGGGCTTACACTGAACGAAATGATGGCTTACATTCTCTCAGCTCATCTCCGCTACTTGTGGGTGGGGTCGGGACGTAAGACTTACTTACAGAGAAATCCCCTCAAATTATCTAATGACAATCTGATTATCTGTTCCAGACGGATTTTATTTATCTGTATGACTCGTGGCGTCTTTCATCCCCCCCCCACCCTTTCCTCATCTCTTGAATCTATTTAATATAGAAATGAAACAGACATGGAGACAGTGGCTGGATGGGAGGGGATATGGAGGGTTTGTGTTCCAATCTAGCTCTCCCTGATTATAGTGTTGCTGGGATGGGAGGGGATATGGAGGGTTTGTGTTCCAATCTAGCTCTCTCTGATGATAGTGTTGCTGGGATGGGGGGGGATATGGAGGGTTTGTGTTCCAATCTAGCTCTCTCTGATGATAGTGTTGCTGGGATGGGAGGGGATATGGAGGGTTTGTGTTCCAATCTAGCTCTCCCTGATTATAGTGTTGCTGGGATGGGAGGGGATATGGAGGGTTTGTGTTCCAATCTAGCTCTCCCTGATTATAGTGTTGCTGGGATGGGAGGGGATATGGAGGGTTTGTGTTCCAATCTAGCTCTCCCTGATTATAGTGTTGCTGGGATGGGGGGTATATGGAGGGTTTGTGTTCCAATCTAGCTCTCTCTGATGATAGTGTTGCTGGGATGGGGGGTATATGGAGGGTTTGTGTTCCAATCTAGCTCTCTCTGATGATAGTGTTGCTGGGATGGGGGGTATATGGAGGGTTTGTGTTCCAATCTAGCTCTCCCTGATTATAGTGTTGCTGGGATGGGAGGGTATATGGAGGGTTTGTGTTCCAATCTAGCTCTCTCTGATGATAGTGTTGCTGGGATGGGAGGGGATATGGAGGGTTTGTGTTCCAATCTAGCTCTCTCTGATGATAGTGTTGCTGGGATGGGGGGTATATGGAGGGTTTGTGTTCCAATCTAGCTCTCTCTGATGATAGTGTTGCTGGGATGGGGGGTATATGGAGGGTTTGTGTTCCAATCTAGCTCTCTCTGATGATAGTGTTGCTGGGATGGGGGGTATATGGAGGGTTTGTGTTCCAATCTAGCTCTCTCTGATGATAGTGTTGCTGGGATGGGGGGTATATGGAGGGTTTGTGTTCCAATCTAGCTCTCTCTGATGATAGTGTTGCTGGGATGGGGGGATGGATGGCACGGTTCATTTTGTTTACTAAAAAAAAATAAACGCAGTTTAATTCTCGATGTTTATTTTATAACAGTTTAGGGCCTGGTGTCTTGAACCCGTGTGCCGTTTGTCGTGTCCAAGATTTTAATATACCAAGAGCACAGCAAAAACAAAATGAATAATTTACCACATGTATCTCAGTGTATTGATCTAGTTTGTTTTAAACTCTTGGTTCTTGTATACTTAGTCTTTTCTTGCACTCTTTGATTGTTTCTTTTGTTCCCATCTCTATTTTTATCGGATATTTCAAACTCAGTGTTTTTAAACAGAATATATTCTGTGTTTTTTCTTTGTTTATTTATATACAAACTCCTACTTGCAATGTTCTGTAATGTTTT
>JAGDYQ010000205.1:773982-898419 GCA_021962125.1 Bulinus truncatus | reverse complement strand
GCTGAGGGTACAGGCACATTTACCCTCCCCTCTGTCTGAGTGGCAGGAAAAACCACTTGCCTTGCCATTCTGGCGGATCAGCAGTACACACACCCTGCTGGTCTGGCCATTTTGGGCAAGTCTTAAAACCCTCTTTTCAGCCACCCTGCTCTGTAGGAATGGCACACATGCATCAGCGCCGCCAACAGTGCTGGTGTAGTAGGAACACTACACCCTATCATTCTGGCAATGGCGGCGTAAAAAAAATAAGTAAAATAAAATAATAATAAATTAATATTGTATGAACATTTATGTAGGCTGTCATGGGTATATTATTTTGTAGAACAGTTGTAGAATTATTTGTTGTATTTAAATGTTTGTATATTATTTATTCTGTGGAGCCTCTACCCCTGAGAAGGTGTATAAATAGTATTCTGTAGTATAGTCTCTTTGGAGTTGATGTATATTTATAAATTTAATGTCCACAGTTATTTATGTGTAGGCATATGCTCAAATATTGGACAAGATTATTATTAACGATTAAGTCAGCAAGTCACTGCAAAGAACAGACATATCTAACAACACTAGAGCAATGATGCTTGGAAGTTTATAAGTGGCCACTCAGAGAATGCAGAATGCCGAAATAAAATCACGGCAAGGGCTACAGACAATGATAAAAGATGGTTGTTCCAGACCTATTTTTTTAGAAAAGAGAGAGACGTATGAAGACACTACATACTTAACAGTTAATAGAGGAAAGAATCGTTATTTTACACCCGAATTAAACCTGAAATATGTAGTGAAAATGTTTGTATTGTAATAGGTGGTTGGGGGGGGGGCGCCTCAACAGCTCCAGCTACGGACTGGGATTTAATGTAGTGCCATTGTGATGTAGATTGGTAATGTTTCATTCTGGCTGAGAGAAATTAAGCTGTGGAGAGTGTAATCATTCTTTCAAGATCTAAAAGACTAGAATAGGTTTGTGTGTAATCTTTCTCCAACAGGGATATTGATAGAGAGATGCAAACTAAATAACTCATGTTTTACAATGATTGAGTGAATAACAGAGTGAACATAGCCAGTAGCCTTCCTATGTGCTTTCAGTCACAATTCTGTTAATGTTGACAAGTTGTTGTAATGTAGAGAATCTCGCTTTGGAAAATAATACATTTGTTGATAAACAGATTTACCAAGTATCTATTTAAAAAGAAAAGAAGAACTTAAGAAAACTTTAAATTAAAGATTGGCTAAGAAATATCTGACGTTGTTCTGGATTATTTAATGAAAGTTCTAGTATTTTTGGGGGGGGGGGGAGTTTTTGCGACGACACCGAACCGACTCTGGACAAGTACAAATGCCGACACCAATACCGACACATACTCGGGAAAAAATACAAATGCCGACACCGACACCGGGCAAAGTACAAAGGCCGACACCGACACCGGCAAAAACTACCGACACCACCGACACCGACACCGGCTCCCCAGCCCTGCTAAATACGATACATTATTATACAAGAAGACTAAATACGATACAAGATTATACCAGAAGACTTAATATGATACATGATTATACCAGAATGCAAGTTTTCTTTAATTAAGCTTATGAAATTCTATATCCAGAGAATGTACTATAAATATCATCTGGTCGACCATACAGATTAGTTGCTTTTATGACTTTGACATACACCTGGTCATTTCTGTTCAGTTTAATAATTACTGAATTACCTACAATTGAATAAAAAAAAGTAAGTCAAACATGATGAAAATAGTTTTTCTATGGTTGAATTATTGGCAAAAAGAAAATTAATGGCTCAACGGCTGAAAGAAGCAGACTAACGAGCAGTACACCATTGTTTAGTTTAATGTTGAAGACATGTAATGACGTCATTTATTATTTATAGGATAGGAAGTAATGTCGACATCACTATACGCTTACTTACTAGCTGATGAATATTTACTGTGATGACCATAGATGGACACAAGTTTTTGAGAGTTTAGATTCATTGTCAACCAAAATTCACTACTCTCTTGACTCAGAGCGCCGAAGGAAAGAGCGTAGAAACCTTCCTAGAATTGCGAAAGAAAAAAGTCTATAAGGTAAATAAATAAAATGAGATGGAGTCAAAGAGTTTATCAAATGTTATTGATAGAAAAAGAACAAAAAATATAAAAAATACAAATATTTATAAAAAGTATCATATCTATGAATAAATAATTGTGGCTGCCGATCTAGATGTGTTTATAATGAATATATTTAGAAACTAATGTAAACACAAATATATTCTATCCATCTACGCTTATTTCATTAATGATCTATATACAATTTTTTCATTTGGATTAAATCGAAAGCGGAAAACAAGAATTCAAAATGGCGTCTTGCCCGTGTCTCGATTCGATATTTCTTTTTGAAAAATCTACAGTTTGAAATCGTTTCTGTGGTTTTTATTATGAAATGTAAAAGTCCCAAATATTAAAAAGTAATAATTAACATATAATATCATTCAAATTATTGTAGTTTTTTTTACAACAGATAGCATTTTAACATCGTCAAACGTAAACAAAGGTAATAAACGAAAACCTCCGACGATAAGACTAGAGAGCGCGATTTCATACCTAATTTCTTTTTTTAAAAGTCGATATAATATAAAAAAAAAAGAAATTCTGCAATTTCTATACAAATTAAGTTCTCAGCTTTAATAATATTTCATTTTTTTTAATAAATATGGCTTTGATTTATTTTAAATTACAAAATAAAATTATATAGGCCTAAAAGTAAATCAAGTGGAAGTGAAAAAAAATTATCTAGCACATTTTTTAAATAGTACATTAAAATTATGACTTCAATCGTGTGACGTGGTGGCTGAATGGATAAGCAGCTTAGGGGTTTTTCATTTTTTATGCTGACTATCCAGGTTCGATTCCTATCAGGAACAATTTTTATTGTTGTTTTTTTCAGAATGTATCCTTTTAGTTGTTTTAATGAAAAGTAACTAATTAGAACTCTTTGACATTTTTTATTGAAATAATTTATCTTTTAGGATGTTGTAAGAAAAAGAAACAACAACTAATTAAATTTGTAATTATTTCAGAACTTTAAAAAAAAAATTGAAAATATGTATCAAAGCTGAACACAGAGGCGTACCTAGGGTGGGGAGGGGGTCCAAAATCGAAAGTCCCCCGGGCCTCAGCTTTAGGGGAGCCCCCAAAATTATTTTCTAAATTAAATATTAAGTACATAATCTTATGTCATGGTATCGAATGTCAAAATGCAGGGGCCCCAGAATAGGCCAAGCCCCCGGGCCCCCATCCCTAGGTTCGGCACTGGCTTTACAATAGCCTATCTCTATACAGCTATATAAATGTTTGAAAGATCTAAATAATTGTTGTTGTTGTTGTTTTAACTTTTTAGTGCACTCTAATAAAGTGTTTATTTTAAATATTTGCATTTTTTTTCTATTTTTCAATTTTATATATTTGTTTTTATTTTTAAATGAATTAAACTTTCTATTTTTTACTGAAATTTGTAACCCAATTTTGAATCTACATTTTAAAAAAGCTTCATTATCGTACTTTAGTCTTACATTGAGCCAGTCTACTTTCTCAATATAAACATTACAAATAGTCATTAGATTTGTAAGTTCACAAGATGTTTTTCTATGAACTTGAATATTTGTTTATGATCTAATGCTAGTAGCCATTACTTACGCTGTCCACGTCTGGACAAATACAAAACGTAAAGTCTATCCCTACCTATCCGCCAACACAATGTACTTTATTTTGAAGGATTAACGTAAAGAAATAACCCTTTTTTAAAGTTTTATTCTAGAGATTGCAAGATATTTTTTTTAATTAAAATGATGCACTAAGAACGAGCTTATTTTGCTTAAAAGTTAGTCCAGAATTAATGAGGACCAATACTGTGTGAAAATTAATCTTGATTGATCTAAATGCCACATTCTATTTCAATCTTCCAACGGATGGATTGGTCTTTTAGATTCTTGCATTGATCTCTTGGTTGAAGGAACAATTATTAGAGAGTATGCTACAAAGACACTTGAAGATGGTAAGATTTAAGTCCTTCCAATGGTGATGCATGGCTGTTATGCTACTTATGGCTACATGATGGTAGGAAACTTCTATCTTCATAAGTCTTATGATAAAACCTATGGACTTTGAAGCCTTAGAGAATCTATGATCAATGATATTTAGGTGACACTCCTCGAGTGCTATTTTAAAACAGTCACTTGCGAAAAGAATTTCCGTCATGAACATTCTCGTGGTTTTTGTTTTGCGAGGTTAAGTCGGAGATCATTGAGACGTCATGGTTATATCTCATGTTTAGATTTTATTGAAACTTGCAAGCGAATCATGGGAAAATAACAAGTGGAAGCAAATGAGCTAGAATACAGACTTACACGACACATTTAGAGATGGGAGTTGAGAGCTGTGATAAGGAGGACTGACTGTGGAAGATATAATAAAGTGATACTTACTAGTGGACAAATGAACACCCCAGTATGAATGTCGTAACCGCCACCTATGTTTGTAAAAACATGATCGTACAACAGACGTCTGCCAGCTTCAAAGTCTCCATCGCTCCTCAAGCCAACAGAAAATATCACACTCTGTTGCAAAAAGCAGCCTTCAGTTGAATAGAATAATATACGAGTCGATGGGAACAAAAGCTATTAATAACATTCAAAACATGGGATTCGGTGAGAACGTTCAACATTGACTTTTAAAATTGTATAGGCTTATACTCACAATTGATTGCACATGTATATTGTACATATTTATTTTACATGTATATTTGTGTAAAGAATAGTCTGAAATATTGAAAATATATTTAAATTTAGATCTTTGAAGGCGGTATCGTCCATCTTGAATATCATATACTCGCTGTAAAGCCTTTTAATACTATTGTTCAACTTTGAATTCTATTTTTTTTATGTTATGCACAAAATTGAGAAACTACTTAGCTTTAACAACCAAAGTGTTACGGTGTTACTAGCGACTACACTACAACTAACTCTCAATACTGTTGACACCGAACTACTACTTCTAACGCGTATGAATATCAGCACCGTACTATATATGTCCAAGGTCAAAACTAGCATCAAAACATAAAGTCAAGTTACGGTCAGGGGGGAGGGACAGTGGGTACCTAAAACGATTCTACAAAATATTTCAATTGCTGGAACCTCGACCCGGTGGTGAACTTGGGACGTGAGGAATGGTCAGTTAGGTTAGGCATTAGTATGGGAGGGGGGGTGAAAATGTCACCTGGGTAAGATAAATGGGGGTGATAGAGGAGGGGGCAAACTCTACACGTCACATAAAGAATCATCATCATTATACCCTTAACCGTTGTGATCGTTGGGGAAAGGCATGGATAACTCAACTAGGGATGGGACGGAGCTGATGAAAATCCGCATCCGTCGGACTCTGATTTGGCAAATATAAATCCGTCGGATTCGAATGCGGATTCAGATTTGGGTCAACACTTGGCTAAAAGGGAGTATACCAAGGTGTCAGTCCAGTCACATGACCTAATTTGAGAAGGGGGGGGCGGGGATCGACTTCGGTCTCTGATATAAGTTAGTGACCAGAGTGAAATGACATTAGAATTCTAGATAGAGTCGAGAGTGTACACAAGTAGATTATCAGTTGATATTGATGTTATTGTAAGTAGTGAAGTTGATGTTGGGCCATATAGCATGTGATGTACCTTGTGTTTATAATAAATATTACCATATACACGGAATCCAAGTGCCTCGGTTATAAATACTACTGTACGGAGTTTGAAAGCGTCTGTATTTAGACTATCTATAATAGAACGAGTGGCTACAGAGTGAAGGAATCCTAGGCAGACAAGATACTAAATACACAGTAGAATATACCTAAATCTATATATAATTCCAAATCTTTCAAATCATTTCAAACGTCATTCTAAATCGTTCCAATTGTAATTCCAATTCATACCGAACCATTCCAAATCATTCAGAATGGCATTCCAAATCATTTCAAATGTCATTCCAAATAATTTCAAACGTAATTCCAACTCGTTTAAAATCATTCCAAACGTCATTCCAAGGTCATTCCAACTCATTCCAAATGTCATTTTAACTCATTCCAAAAGTCATTCCTCCAACTCATTCCAAATTATTCCAAATGTCATTCCAACTCACTCCAATTGGTCACACATAACCAGCTTTTCGCCATTCCAATCCACACATCCACTCCGCCATTCCAATCCGCATATCCATTCCGAGGTTTAGCAAGTTCGGATGAAAACAGTGTTTGGCGTGAGGGGTGTATCTAAAATACGTTCATGACCAAACCAGACGTATAATCCATGGACAGCTGAGTAAGGGTCCAAGAGTTTAGTTTTATCTGTTTTTTTTTATTTCGGGTTTTCGAAAGTCTCTAGGTTTTTTAATTTTAGTTACGATTTCTACGGCCGTGTTTGATCTGAAAACGATAATTTTTCCAATTCGAATCCGACGGATTTTTTTTTAATCCGTCGGATTCGAATCTGCTCAAAAAACGTCGAAGTTCGAATGTCGTCGGATTCGAATTCGAACTTCGTCACATCCCTAAATTCAACAGACATATTTCTCCATAGTTGTCTATCCTGCGTGGCTGTCTTTAGTTCATTTAATAATAACCCTGTCCATTCTTTTGTGTTGTCAAATTAACATTTCCGCTGGCGCCCTTTGCTACGGCTTCCTTCTACAGTCCCTTGGAGAGTAGTTTTTGGCTAGCTATCATGCCTTGACACATGTCCGAACCAAAGGATAAACTATTATAAAAAAAAAAAAACATAAAAAAACAACCTTGTGAGGCATTTGAACATGTGCATTCAGTTTGTAAGTCAAATTTGAACATGTGCATTCAGTTTGTAAAGTCAAATTTGAACATGTACACTCAGTTTGTAAAGTCAA
This sequence comes from Bulinus truncatus, assembly GCA_021962125.1. Lineage (NCBI taxonomy): Eukaryota > Metazoa > Mollusca > Gastropoda > Planorbidae > Bulinus > Bulinus truncatus. The sequence goes on along the minus strand of JAGDYQ010000205.1, from coordinate 891,494 downwards.
ATTTGAACATGTGCATTCAGTTTGTAAAGTCAAATTTGAACATGCGCATTCAGTTTGTAAAGTCAAATTTGAACATGTGCATTCAGTTTGTAAAGTCAAATTTGAACATGTGCATTCAGTTTGTAAAGTCAAATTTGAACATGTGCATTCAGTTTGTAAAGTCAAATTTGAACATGTGCACTCAGTTTGTAAAGTCAAATTTGAACATGTGCATTCAGTTTCTAAAGTCAAATTTGAACATGTGCACTCAGTTTATAAGTCAAATTTGAACATATGCATTCTGTTTGTAAAGTCAAATTTGATTATGTGCATTCAGTTTGTAAAGTCAAGTTTGAACATATGCACTCAGTTTGTAAAGTCAAATTTGAACATGTGCATTCAGTTTGTAAAGTCAAATTTGAACATGTGCACTCAGTTTGTAAAGTCAAATTTGAACATGTGCACTCAGTTTGTAAAGTCAAATTTGAACATGTGCATTCAGTTTGTAAAGTCAAATTTGAACATGTGCATTCAGTTTGTAAAGTCAAATTTGAACATGTGCACTCAGTTTGTAAAGTCAAATTTGAACATGTGCATTCAGTTTGTAAAGTCAAATTTGAACATGTGCACTCAGTTTGTAAATCAAATTTGGACATTTTTAGACTCTTTCGTTTCAAAGTTAAAACCACAGAAACTATTTAAAACTGCAGATTTTTTTTACATTTATATGTGTGTGTGTATTAGTGTTTATATATATATATATATATATATATATATATAATAAAGAGAGAGAGAGAGAGATACTCACACACATATATATTATATATACAATGCAGTACATCAGGCGTTTAGCGGTATGATTGTGTCTTGTGACACTATCTTCTATATAAATAAAAATGGAAAGAGGATTCACGCCTTTGTTCATCACTCCGAAAGTTCGTCACCAATTGCCTTAAAATTTACACACAAAATTACAGAAAATTAATGGGAGTGTTTGCACATATATTTAATATAGACATCATATCAATAATATTCAAAAAAAATATTTTAACGATTGGTTTGGTAACATTATTTCTTTACTTCACTTTACTTTTTTTAAAAGCCATCGGAGGTAAATCAAAAGTCACAGAGTGCTAACTAATATATGGTCAATAAACCAATCCGCCAAGTAAAAACTCATATTTCATCAAATGTCTTTTCAGTTAAAAAATGGTATCGTAAAATATTTCTTTTTACTTTAGTTTGTAAACTATTATTTCGACAGTATATTTTTGATTTATCAAACGGTATTGAAATATTGTTCTCTTAACTTTAGAGATTAATCTTTTGTAAAAGCAACGGGAGGTAGTACTCTTTTATAATATATATATATATATATATATATATATATATATATATATATATATATATATATATAATAGCGGTGTGAGTTCTGCGTTAAATCGAAAGTAAAGAATTAACACAACAGTATTCCAGTTTAAAATCGTCAAACGTAAACAATAGTTATACAAATCATGGAAAAAAATCGGATCTGCCAGAAAACAAAAATAACCTAGCCTACTGATCAAACCTAATGGGATATAACTCTATGCAAAGGTTTTGCAGGGTACAGCTAGTACACAATAATGTCGTTCTTCTTATGCTGTCCGTAAATATGCCTAGTTCAACATAATATTTTAAATATAAAATAAGGAGTAAGTAAATTTCAAGCTTATTGTATTAAACGTTCGAGCTAATATTTATTTCGTCAGTATTTTTTTAGAATAAATTTTATGATTCATTCTCCTTTGTTTATAACTTTAAGTAGTCTTTGATTATAGTTCTAAAATGTGTGTGTGTGTTTGAATGATTTGCAAAATACTAATAACTTAGCCTGTTTTTATTTAATAGTATATGGAGATAGAGCTAATTTTTATTTTATCGTTATTTTCCTTTGTTTATCGCTTTAAATGATTGAAATTTATTTTTCTTAAGTTTGTGTGTAGCTTTTTTTTTGTCATGCACTGCCATTTTAAATGTTTCTTTAATTTAACTTTCGCCAGTTATTAAAATACTCAAATAGTGGAACCATTGTAGGGAGTAACTGAAATCAGAAGGCGGAGGCAATAGAGAGAAATGCAGCCAGAGATGAAAATGTACTGTCGCAAGATCTCCTAATATATAGTGCCTGGTCCAACATTCTCATTGTGTTGGTATTATAAAAAAAATAGGTTAGTAGCAGCCAATCTTGAGGTTGTATAATCGGAACAATACGTTATACAGTGTGCCTGGCCAACATTTTAATTTATGCCAGTTTTTTTTAATTAAATACGTATATTTCGACCTAATTGTATTAAGAGTGCGAACTAATGTTTATTTCATCAGTATTTTTTAAAAACATTGTTTGAATTTTTAAAAACAAATTATAATTTTAAAAAAAATATTTTGGTAATGCTTTGTCATATATATATATATATATTTATTTGCCCTTTTTCAGAAAACAAAAAAATGCCTAGCAGAGGAAGGTTGTTTTATTAGAAAAGCGTCAGCTATGCAACCTGTATTCAAAATAAGGGCAGAGGCAACAGCGACGTGCATCCAGACGTGAAAGTGAACAGCTGCAAGCACGCCGAAAATAAAATCACAAAATTAAAATCGTCTAGCATTAGTTATCAACACCAACCAAAGTATCTCCTCATTGCAAGTCTCTGACATTTATAAGAAAAACTACAGGAATGTTTTGTGCCTCTGGAAAAATTTGACTGCCTCACATGGATAACCACCAGAGCCATTAAAAAATTTGCTTGATGAATGCACTTGGAAAATTAAAGCAGTTCCTGTCTAAAGAAAGTAAAACTCATGGTTCCAAATGTACAGGGAACAGTAGACAATATGTGCCAATCATCATGTTACAATTTATCAACCAGCCGAAGTGCTGCTATGGCAGTCTTCCAGCAAAAATATTGATGAGCAACGTCATAGAAGCAACAATTTGATAGTCCTTGCAGAAGTGAAGATGTCCTAATTTCTTGCATTCCTATGATTCCAACCATTTCAGTTTGAAAGATTGCTATTCCCTATTCGTTTGGCATTGCAATCACCTTCAATAAAGCTCAGGCTAGACTTAAGAATTGTGTGGTATAGATCGAGACAGTTCTTCTTGCATGGACAATTATATGTTGCCTGGCCTAGATTCAGCAAACCAGACAATTTGTATATATTCACAAATGATGGTACAACCAAACAATATTGTATATCTAAAATCACTGCATTAATAAACATAACAAATTTAGAAACGAAGACCCACTCGATAGAACTCATTTTTCTTTGTTTATAGTTTAAAATGATTGATAATTATTTTTCTAAAATTTGTTTTTATAAACAGAATTAGAAAGAAGGGTTTTCTCACTACTTACTATTACATTACATAGGGCTTTCTCAATACTTACTATTACATTACACAGGGCTTTCTCAATACTTACTATTACATTACATAGGGCTTTCTCAATACTTACTATTACATTGCATAGGGCTTTCTCAATACTTACTATTACATTACATAGGGCTTTCTCAATACTTACTATTACATTACACAGGGCTTTCTCAATACTTACTATTACATTACACAGGGAATAGCCACGGCAACGTGTGGCCGGGTACAGCTAGTTATGAATAAATGTATTTGAGCATGTGTGCGACAGTGTCTGTCTAGCTCTATTGTAATGTATTATTGTCAAAGTTTCCCCACGGAATCCTTGGGCTTGTTATCCAGGAGTATAAGTCGCTGTCTGTATCGGACTTGTATGTATATTTTCCTCTGCCACGAGGCGTTCCACAGATGACAGACAACACGTGATAAAGCGAACAAGGTAAACTTATATAACAATTATATACAACTTTATTACAAAGTCACCAGTCCTTAACAGGGTCTGGTGGCTTACAACGGTACAAAATGTCAAAAATCCAGTCAATAAGAACGTTTCTATCTCTATCTATCTTTATCTCTCTCTTTTTCTTTCGTCAACTGTTCTCGAGAATCTCAAGTCGAATCCCTTTCTTACTCATCCGCCCACGCTTCCAGACTTGCACACGTGACTCCCATGACCAATCGTCCATCCGCGCTCTCATACACCGCCAATCAGTGGCCAGTAGTTTCTCGCCCTAAGTGTGTGTGTGTGTGGGGGGGGGGGAGAAGAAGTACGTCCAAACTTCAAAGAGTAGCTGACCAGGACCAGAGATGCGAAATAGCATCCTTCAGCCAGATTCCTAGGCAGCGTCCCGCAATCGGACTGTAGGTTCGTTTGATCCGCGGTTCGCTATATGACATAATTAAGGAGTAGGGGTAGGAGTGGGTGGGAAAATAGATTATTATTATTAAGGGGGTAACAGTGGTAATGAAGGTTTGAATAGCTTAAGTGGGGATGTTTTCACCCAACTACTCACAACCGATGACAATTATGATCAGTATAATTGCTTCCAATCAATAGTCTTGAGTTACATTTAGTACAATAGGTGAAATATGGTTTGTTTTGGTGTGTGGTTTATGGTATGTGGTTTTGGGTATGTGATTTATGCCTTGTTATTTGTGGTGTATGTAGATCCCTCAGCCGGCGCCGCGCGCCGGCTACGCCGCCGAATTTTCGTCCGCCGTAAATCCGCCGAAAATTATGTGGCGCGCCTCATTAGCCGCCGTATTTCGTTCGCCGTTATATTAACTGTCGCATTACTTAATCTTATTGCACATGACCTTGCTGACCATATCAGCTCTGTCTTGAAAAGCTTTTCTGTTGATCACAAAATACTAGCTGCCATGATGGTGCTGCAATTATGACAAAGACTTCAAAGCTTTTGAAGGTTGACTCTTATCAGCACTTTACAGCACACGTATTGCACCTTAATACTACCGACAACATCAATACAAATGAAGAATTTCAAGACCGCAATTATAGAAGACGGTGCAGCATTCGCAGAGGATAAAGAAATAATAAAGACCCTTAAAGAAGGCATGTCTTCAGTGTGTGAATTGCTTCTTGAGGATGATCAGCTTAGTGCATCAATATTGGATGCCTCTGAGAGCAGCACTAACGCCATCAATGACAGTCTTAGACACAATCATAAGTCAGTGAAGGCATCATGTCCAACGAGTTGGAATTCAGCACTGATGATGATTCAGTCTATACTTCACTTGAAAAGTTGATGATGATAAAACTGTTTATTTCTGTTGTTTTAAATAATAAAACTTTTCCCCAAGTATTGTAAAAATGTTTTATTGCTGAAGTTTTATCAATTCAATATTGTCTAGGCATCAGCCGAATTTTAGCCAAATATTTCGTAATCTGCCAAAAATCAGCCGAAAATCAGCCGCTAATGTCAATTTACTCAATTTATGTGTGTGTGTGTGTGGTTGCATAAGTCACTAAATTAAACCAAATCTTCACCAAAGAATTGTAAGAAAATACACACAGATGTATAATTATTTAAAATTAAAAAAGCTTACCAGATGCAAAATTTAGTAAATACAACAATGTAAAAAACTTCGAAAAACTGAACTGAGATACCATGACTGTTCTATTTGACAGGCCAGATGTGTACTAGTTAATAAAACAGACGTGTGCTTCAGAGAGATTGTATAAATGCTATGTTGTTTTTTTCTTCCTAGTTACTTAGTGATGTGTTTAATATATTAAAATTAGAATTCGCCGCCACTTGAGTGTCATCGAGGACAAACATCATGGTATCATGTGTATTATAGGACAACATGTATAGGACAACATGTATAGGACAACATGTATAGGACAACATGTATAGGACAACATGTATAGGACAACATGTATAGGACAACATGTATAAGACAACATGTATAGGACAACATGTATAAGACAACATGTATAGGACAACATGTATAGGACAACATGTATAGGACAACATGTATAAGACAACATGTATAGGACAACATGTATAGGACAACATGTATAAGAAAACATGTATAGGACAACATGTTAAACAACACTATCAAACAGTATACAAAAATCATTACACAAGAAACAGTAAACGGGCACACAGTTCATAAGCAGATATTACACAAATTTAACACAATCATGAAATGTGACACGCACTGATAATGTACGTTAAAAAAAAGCGTTACGAGAGGTGTTACTTAATAACTGAATGGCTCAATATATTTGTGTTTCGACCAATGTTTGCTAGCCAGCCAAAGTGACCATTGTCTGACAAGTATCTGGACAAAACCCCCAGCGTAAACCCCCCCCCCCACGGACAAAACCGATACGGCCAAAACCCATAGCGGACAAAAAACCCCAGTGGTCAAAACCCCCTAAGGGACCTAATCCCATTGTCATTTTAAAATCTATTATTTGGTCGACATTTTTATTATAAATGCAATATATCATACATGGATGTAAATATATATAAAAATACGGATTATTTAGTGATTTTTTTTTATTCTAAGTACCCCAAAATGAGCTGCATTAGCCCTTGGAGCCATAGTGGTCATAAATCCATCGTTTGTTAACTTTACATCCAAAGGAAGCAGATAAAAGAGACACAATTAATAGTTTTAGCCCAAGGTCAAGACTGACCGTATCTTTATTCTGTTTTCTCACACCAGCCACACATTTTATATCAGAAGTTAAAACAAACCGCATGTAAACCACAGTAGTTGAAAGACAATCCTTTAATTAGGTAAAACAAACAACATAGGAACATGCCTATTGATGTAATGTGTTGTCAGACATGATCGCTCATATCGACAAACGTTTACTTTAGCCCATGGTCAAGATCGTATAAATAGAAGTATCAATATTTTAGGGGTTTAGTCCGCTGGGGTCATTCTGCATAATTAAAGAAAACCTGGCTGAAAAACTTGAATTTTTGTATTGAGAAAGGTGAAATCAAATGTGTAGGAAACGTGACCACAATTGTGTTAAATAAAGTCATTATAAAATAGTCCGTATGATATTGTGATCAGTGTGGAGTGAAATTTCAAGTTGAGGCGATGAGTATCATTTCAAGAACATTACTATTATTTGTACTAAATGTGTAACACATCGTTTTAAATGTAAAAATAATCAAATAGTATACAGCTTTAGATGTCATAAATGTTTATCTTGTTGCAACAAATGTTTTCAGAGGAAGATCACTTATCATTTTAAATATTTTAACTTACTAACCCACACAAAATGACCCGTCTAATTTTGTTTCGGAACTTTTTAAAATTTTGTTTAACAATGGATGACAATAAAAAGTAATAAATAGTTCTAGCTATCCTTATATAACTAACTACTAATCTCAACTAAATATGTTCACAAAAATAGTTGACCAGTGGTCCAACTGTTTGCAGTAAATTCTCTTACTTTAATGTTTTCTCGCACTCAAAAAATTCGTAATTAATGTTGTCTCATTCACGCAATGTTGACATTTACAACACAAGCGTCAATAAAGTGGAATTGTGAAATTATTTTGATATAATTTCAAGTTGAATTTTTTTCCCTTTATAAAAATTAGTAAAAAGTAATTAGCTTCGTAATAACATACAAGATGATAGTTTCATGAGTGTGTGTGTGTGAAGTCCCGGTAAGGATGACCCTATAAACCACCAATATTATTTATCGTTCATTTTTAGACTCTGTGAAATTTTATCTGCATATACAGGGTAGTGTGTATTTGGTAGACATTTTAATTGAAATATTTTTCCGGCATCCGCGGCGGTAAATTGAGCCCTGGTCCTAACCATTCACTACAGTCCAGTCAAGTTTGTTTAAAAAACACTTGTTGACTAATTGAAAATGACTTAGAAAAAATATTTCGCTTTTAATTTGCATTTGTTATTGATGACATCGTATAGTTCACATTTCACGAAGTTCTTTTTATATCGTGAAATACTCTCAATTACAGAAGTGTTGTTATTATTAGAGAGCTTGTGTCTTGTTTTCTCTTCATCTGTCATATTCTGTTTTACCTCCCTTCATAAATTGTATTCTCTATCCTTATGTCACTTCATCTGTTATTAACTATATCTTCCAGATGTATTCTTCCAGTTCGACACACCGCCAGCTCTCAATGTACTCCTTGCTATGTGTCCGATTCTTTACGGTTCGTTAATATGAAGCGATCGCCTCGTTTACGGAAGTGTTGTAATGCTTATAAATGGAGTTGTATTTTTATTTTTATTTCGGGGCATGACCTTTCCGATTTGCATACAGTCCGCACCCTTACCAATTATATAGTTGACTATTTTTTTTATTTTCCAATGTCAAGGGCAGGTCACTGTTGAGAAACTTGAGGAGCTCTAAAACAACTGTGTTGTGGGAGGGGGAGAGACACTATGTGGGGGGGGGGGGCTTACATGGGCCCCGAACAGTGAATTAAGATATTTTGAAAGTTAAATAAAAACTGTCTATGAAAATTCGATGGTCATGATGTTGTAAAATGTTCCCTAAAGCCCATAAGGGGAAAATGAAGTGTAGAATTCATTTGTTTTAGTAACTTCAGTATATAAAAGGATTGTGTGTTTAGCACAACACCCAGCCGCCTTTACTGCCCCATTTTAAAGTCGGAACCCAATTAAAGCTTTGTGTGATTGATGTTGTGCATGATGTTGTCCATGATGTTGTGCATGATGTTGTGCATGATGTTGTGCATGATGTGGTGTATGATGTTGTGCATGATGTTGTGCATGACGTTGTGCAAGCTTTAATTTTTTTTTACTTTTTTCTAATCGTTTTCTCCACTCGAAACTTCTGTTTATTTGGGATTTTCTAATCGATTTTCTAGGCAATTTTCGTTATTTATTTTCTTGAAATTGTTAATGCATGTTCTTACACCATGACACTGCATGATTCAATATTTCATTTTGCAATTATTTAGTTATAATTTCTATACGGCACGAATATTCATTTATATAGGGAAATATGCCAATACTATGTAAATAAAGTTTTCTCAGAATTGGGGCATAGGTAAAGTGCTCGGCTCAAGACATTAATGTTCCGAGATCAGATACTGTCATCGGCAAAAATGAATCAATATATTTAAGAAAACGGTTAGTTTTAAAAACTCTGCTTGTTTATTTTACATTTCAACTCATAAAATGTGTAAATATTGTGTAGGCAGGTGCTTGTAGTTTATAAATACAACACTTTAAACCTCAACAGATTATGGCCACTTAAATAGTTTCTGTTTGTTTTTTCTACATAATGCGGGTAAATACAAAGATCACATGACATTTTCCTTTTTTTTCCTTGCATTCATTCTTCATGGCGCTCAATTCTACATAGCTCCTTGAGTTCTATAAATAGAGTAATGCACTTTTTAGTAGAGACACCCCACCTCTCCAATATTTAGCTGCAGGACCTTTAAGTTCACTTGACCGTTTAGTTGTGTACCCTTAACTCTGTGCAATTATCCCAACAGAGTTAATGAGTCATCGCCCACTTGCAATAATTAATGACAATAAATTACTAAGAGAACTTTCGGCTGGATATAAATAAACAGAACTACGACTCAGTTGAAATGCCAACAGCAACAATCAAACTAGAAATATAAAATTGTCAAGAATGAAAGTGACGATCTGTTCCAGCATCGCTATTCTGTTCTATCTCGCAGGACCGTGTTGCCTGGGCCAGGGGGACGAGGTCTGGTGCGATGTGTGGGACGGTAGCCGGATAAGAGTAAGTCAAAAATGTCTTCAAATGTTTCATTTTTGTTTAAATATTATTTTTAAAAGTAATGCTATTTTACCATTTTAATTTTGTTTAAAACTGCCACTCGTCAGTAGTTTGTAAGTACCAGATCGTCCCTACGTCTGCCTGTAACGATGAGATGTTTATCTATTGGGTCATTCCATGTCAACTCAGCCAGTTTTTTGACAATTGTTCACCCGACCCTCTCAGATCTTTTTGGATGTTTGAACTGACATCTTTGATGGACTGGGTTTTCTTATTGTGAATTTCATTTTTTTTACTTGACAAATGTATTCTGATATGTTTCTAAGTGAATAAGTACTTTTAAATGAATTTTTTGTGTAATATTTGCTTGCAAAACCATTCATGAGAATGTAATGCAAAAATGTCAAAAATACATTTGTCAAGTAAAAAAATGAAATTCACAATAAAAAAACCCAGTCCATCAAAGATGTCAGTTCAAACATTCAAAATTACTATGGTCCACGATAGTGTAGAAATCATGCAATTTCATGCAGATTTTTCACCAAAAAGGCGTTAAGACACCAACATGAAATGTTCACCATAGCTAGTACTTGCCAAGGTTAACAAGTGTGCAAACTATGAAAAGTGTGAATTACTGTCCGCATGGTCATCTGGGGGTCGCAATAAGTGCAAAAATGGACGCCCATGATGCTTAAAGGGGCCCACCATGAGTACAGTATTATTGATTAAGAGGAATTCTCTATCAAAATAATAAACACATATATGGTACTTACTAATTGTATAAAAAACATCATTTCATGTCGTATAGGTTCTTGGCTATACCGGGTCAAATATTGATGAAAACTGTCTGAAGTGCAATGTTTGGAATTTTTTAGAGCATTCTGTGTGCAAGCTAAATACATCATTTAACTCAAGATAAAACAATGAGTAAATACTGAAAATTTCAGCCTGATACCTCTTTTAGTTTTTGAAATATTCACGTTGAAATATCGCGAAAATCACTCAACTTTGAATGTACCACAAGCCATGAAAATTTCAGGAAGATCTGAGAGGGTCGGGTGAACACCACTGGTTGAGTTGATATGGAATGACCCTATTAGATCTTATAAAATGTGTCACATAAAATGCAAATCTAATTATTTTACAATATTTTTATTTATTTTATACGTCAGTCTTTAGTAATGGAAATACGAGTGTATCTTTTTATAGGTAGGCATAAACAATATTCTAAATGTACAAGAATAGATCTATTACAGGGTGAACAGAGCAGATTTATTACTGGGTAAACAGAGCAGATCTATTGTGGGGTAAACAGAGCAGATCTATTACTGGGTAAACAAAGAAGATCTATTGCGGGGTAAACAAAGAAGATATATTACTGGGTACACAGAGGAGATCTATTACTGGGTAAACAGAAAAGATCTATTACTTGGTAAACAGAAAAGATCTATTACTTGGTAAACAGATCAGATCTATGGTGGGGTAAACAGAGCAGATCTATTACTGGGTAAACAAAGAAGATCTATTGCGGGGTAAACAAAGAAGATATATTACTGGGTACACAGAGGAGATCTATTACTGGGTAAACAGAAAAGATCTATTATCCAAAGACTTTCAGAGACATGTGTGGGCTAGCCAAAAGTACCTGTGAGGTCAGTGTGGGCCACGTTTGTCTATCATTTAGAACAATTTTTACATCAATGTTATGGCCAATGTCTTATCTAAAGACGGAAGAAGTTCAGAACTTCAGATACCTTGGAGTCATCTTATCTAAAGACGGAAGAAGTTCAGAACTTCAGATACCTTGGAGTCATCTTATCCAAAGACGCAAGAAGTTCAGATCTTCGGATACCTTGGAGTCGTCTTATCTAAAGACGGAAGAAGTTCAGAACTTTGGATACCTTGGAGTCATCTTATCTAAAGACGGAAGAAGCTCAGAATTCAGATACCGTGGAGTCATCTCATCCAAAGACGGAAAAAGTTTAGAACTTCAGATACCTTGGAGTCATCTTATCCAAAGACGGGAGCTGCGAAGCGGAAATTCGGACAAGGATATTGGCTATGGGTAAATTAAACAGAATGTGGACCAGCAAAAACATTAGCCTACCAACGAAGCTCAGACTGTATAGAGCCCTAGTTAAAAACCTAACCCTGTATGGGTGTGAGACATGGACACTTCTAGTCTCACATTTCTAAAAAAAATATGCAACAGGAAAATCCTTCGAATCTCCTAAAAAGAATGCAAGACCAATAAGTTTGTCTGGGAAAGAATATCCTCAATTGCGGGCCCTAAAGAAACAATTATGGCGACAATCAAGCGATGCAAGATGGCATGATTTGGTCATATGTATTAAGCATATATCCTTCCAAAAACCATTCTTCAAAGAATTAAAAAATATAAATTCACAACAGTTTCATTTTTTTAATTGTATCATTATCGGTTATTTTGATTAAATCTTCAAACTTTCTTTCAAAAATATTTTTACAATTGTTTTTGTACTCATATTTTTTTTCAATAAATCGCCCCTCCCCCCATTACAATAATTGAAATGATTTTAAAAAAATTAGAAGAAAATAACGGAATTAAAAAATTAGAATTTCAAATTATTTGTACATTTGATATATTCCCACCGTCGAGATTGGTGTGCCCTGGAACTGTGACACGACTGCACGTGCCCTTCAGATCTGCTTTCACTAAATAATATAACAATAGCAACTACACTATAAGCCCCATACTGATTAACTAAGATCTAGTTATCTATCTTCTTTCTGCTCAACATATATTTTAAAATACACATGTATATATTTGACACTATACATGTATATATTTCACACTATACATGTATATATTTGACACTATACATGTATATATTTGACACTATACATGTATATATTTGACACTATACATGCATATATTTGACACTATACATGTATATCATTCTCCACTCTATGCCCAGGACGGAGAACGCACCAGTGATGACCCCTGCTCATATTGTACCTGTATTGGCGGCCATTTAGCGTGTCCTTCTATTCAATGTGATTTTCTACGTTGTATAGACTCAACACAAGTGCCAGGTGAATGCTGCCCATCATGTCCTAACGGTATGTCCACCATCATGTCCTAATGGTATGCCCAAAATGTCCCAATAGTAAGACAGCATCTTACAAGGGTATCTCATATTTAACAGTCTAGCATGTTCATCTTGTGTGTCTTGCCCAATATGTTCACACCAGAGGTGTTCGTATCTTGAAATTTAGCGTCCGCGTCCGTCCATGAATTTCTCCCAATGACCCGCTTCCGCGTCCGCAGAACCTTACAACATTGGTTTGCAGTCAGTCCGCGCGTCCGCATTGCTGAAATTTGGCTGTTTAAATGATTTGAAATTTTTTATGGTAACTCTAAAGAAAATTATTAAAACATCTGTTGTTCGTTGCAAAGCATGCTAAACCCACCGTACGAAGTAGATCGAAGCTTCAGCTTTTTATTTATTGATTTATTTTCAGATTCAGTGGCAAAAGTTTACGAATAAGTAAGGTATCTATTAAAACTAAATTATTATAGGCAAGGGCGCGAGGATCCGCGTCAGTCCGCGAGTCCGCAACTTAACCATACGAAGCGTCCGCTGTCAGTCCGTGGATTCGGAAAAGTCTGCGGATCTGCGTCCGCAAGCGGACGCGTCCGCTGTCCGCTCATCTCTGGTTCACACGGTATGTCATGTTCAACGTGCCAAAGATTTTGCCAATGTTTGGAATTGTATATGTTTGTTTTCACTCTACAGGAGATAACTGCCGCCTGCCAAATGGAACAGCTCTACCAGCTGGCGAGTCAGCCATATTGAGTAACGGTCAAGTCTGTCGATGTTATGAGTTGGGCGTTGAAGCTGACTGTTACTATCCTTTCTAAACCAAGGCAGTCAAGTAAATGTTGTAGGATGAAACTAAACAATGTATGCCCAGTCAAGTAACTGTTGAAGGATGAAACTAAACAATGTATTCCCAATAAAAATATGTAATTCTTTAGTACACGTTATTTATACAATGTTTTGTTTATTTAAAATATATAAAACTACGTTTAAATAAAATACACATAATGTAAAACTAATATCAGTATTAGTAACAGTTAATGTTTATTAGTCCATTATTTAATGAATTTGCATTTCAGTGACCGATATAATACATAGTTAGCTGGACTCGATCCATCCAGTTCCATCTTCCCTATTTAAGTCTTTCAAAGACAAATAAATGTACAGTTAATATTGTTTCGTCAACATTTCAAAGGTCAGGTAGAGGATATGTAAACATCTCCATCTGTTTCAATTCTATTTAGTTCACTTACTACAAATACAGAGTTGGTGTGACTTCTGTTTTTAAGATTTTCTGTATACGAGTGAGGGTTGGTATTGAAAGTATTTTATATACCGACTGTTATTGTCAGTTATTATAAAAAATCAATGCTAACCCTAACAATTACTTTATAATTAAAGGTTCCACGACTTTTTGACCCCAGACAGTTCGACCCTGTGAGCAGATAAAAATAATATTTGAAAAATAACATATTCAAAACAAAGAAATAAAAACTCAAATATTACTCTTACCAGTTAACATGGTTGAAAAGTCTGGGGTCGAACGGTACCGCGGTTGAAGTGTCGCGGGGTCAAATTGGCGGGGTTGAAGTGTCGCGGGGTCAAAATGGTGGGGTTGAAGTGTCGCGGGGTCAAAATGGTGGGGTTGAAGTGTCGCGGGGTCAAAAAGGGGGGGGGGGGGGGGGGGGGGGGGGAAGGTGGGGGGGGGGTGGGGTGGGGGGGGGGGGGGGGGGGGGGAGGGGGGGGGGGGTGGGGGGGGGGGGGTGGGGGGGGGGGGGGTCGGGGGGGGGGGGTTGTGGGGTGGTGGGGGTGGGGGGGGGGGGGGGTGGGGGGGGGGGGGGCGGGGGGGGGGGGTGGAGGGGTGGGGGGGGAGGGGGGGGGGGGTGGGGGGGTGGGGGGTTGGTGGGGGGGGGGGGGGGGGGGGGTGGGGGGGGGGGGTGGGGGGTTGGGGGGGGGGGGGGGGGGGAACTGTCCTGGGTTGAAAAGTCCGGCCACCGTAATTAAAGTGATACGATATTAATTCGGCTCAATTTTAATTTAACAGAGAAAAACATAAATATAAACCTGTGACCACAATGTGATCTTAAGTGCAAGTTTTAAATTCATTAAGCCTAAGTGTTATTTTCATTGTCAGGAAATGAGAAATTTACGACTGGAAATATTTAGTAAGTGGAGCTTAGTGCCTGAAAAAATGTTTATTTACATTTTCTGTGAAATATTCCAATTCCTTAAAAATTTTGGAATGTGCTTTTTATTTTATATTGCGTTCAACCCGATTACATACAGTTAAATTACATTAGAATGTAATATACCACAAAATTTAAAAAAAAACAGGATTGACTTTTTATGAAAATCCGAATCCTACTTGACTACATGTCTCTTTAAAGAACCTTATATTTTATTCAAAATACAGAATGATTTAACTTGAATAAACATCCTACTTGTAAAGCGCTAAGCTTGTCCGGGTCGCGGTGTGTGGGGAATCCGTTCTATAAATAAACGACCTCCAGAAATAAATAAAACAATAGTATTTGATAAAGTAATCACGTGACCAGCGAGGTCATGAAAACATAATTAAAAATGGCGTCTTGCGTTGTCGATTCGATATCTCTTTTTCAAAAATCTACAGTTTTAAATAGTTTCTGTGGTTTTTTATTATGAAATGTAAAAGTCCTAAATATTAAATAATAATATATAATATCATTCAAATTATTTTAGTTTTTATTACAACAGATAGCATTTTAATCAGACTAGGTCACTAGCGAGCGCGTTCGTAAATAACCTATGACCTATGACGTCTCGATGGTAAGCGCCGTCGCTATAAATAAAAAAAATCCTCTATGACGTCATTTCCCGATGAGTGCTTATTTTTTACTTTTCAGTGCATTTTTAATGCTTTGTTTTGATTTTAACTATAAATAGAATTCAGGGCAAAACGCTATAAATAAAAATCCTCTGTGACGTCAAATAAAAAAAAATAATTCTGCACTTGATTTCACGTAAATCGGCTGCGCATTTGATAATCATGCTCAGTTATTATAGTTTTTTTAACATTGTGTACTGAAGGTTATTGTTCCCTCGATGGATTACTTTTTGATGATGGTTTGTTGGTTATGGCAGCCACATCTTTTGACGTATGAAATGTAGGTCCTTTCCGCACATTAGGAATGTGGCATAAATCAGCACTTCATTAAATTAATTAAATTGATTAGGAAGGTGTTTAACATTACACCTAGATTTCCTGGGCAACGCCGGGCTTAATATTTAGTAATAGATAAATCCAAAAACAGTAACACAAATAAAAAAATCATGAAAATCCACTCTGTACAAAACACACCTTGTTAACTCTAATTTTGTTTTAGCATTGACTACAAATACTCCGTATTTTCTCTCCCACTGTGTGTTTGTTGACACAACTTCACACATCTAAATCCGACTTGTGTCTTTTATAGTCAACAAGGAGATGGGATAAAGCGGAGTCAAAATAAACTTACTTCTGTGACTCTATCCCTTCCCTGTTGTATGTGTATGTGGTCTGTACCCTCCATCAGAAAACTTTGGTTTTTTATGTCTTATTTGAACATTTCATGAATTCATTGACATGAAATTTGAATTTAACTAGTTATCAAAGGCCCGGTACCCGGACCGGCGAGTAGGCACACAGTTGGAGTTGAAAATGGTGATATATATATTAGCTCGTTAACAATCAGTCTATATACTTGCAGTGGCCCCAAGGACATGAACAGATAGATTATTGTAGCCAAAATACATTTGAGAATAGGGACACCTAATAATACATCAAATAAAGTTCATATGTTAAATAGTTCCTCCCAAAGAAAATAATCCTCACTATGGGTAAACATAAACAACAACTCTTAAAATCATATTCCTTCATAATATTTTAATAGACTCCTTTCCAAACAGTTATTCATTTAATGTTTTATGATGTTCAACATGGCGTATTTAAAAAAATAGAGAGACGTGAGTGAGTGCTTGTGTCAAGCAAAACGCTACATGTTTATCAGGTGGTTTATTTACTGTTATACCAGGCCGGATGATAACAGAGCGTTCGCGCCTTATCATGTGGTACCGTTGCCCAGCACACCTGGGTGACATGACGTTGATGTATGTTTGGACAAGGAACAGATTAAGGGGCCCAATGATATAAAAAGAGATGAGTTTTACTAATTGGGGCGCAGTCCATCCCCTTTGCGGGGAGGACTATACACACACTCTCTTTTACGAGAGGTCCACGTTATACGAGTCTTTTAGACTCCCGACTGTAAACTTCTTTTTACAGTTATTTGTATACGTATGGGTTGCATATTGTAAACTTAGCGCTCTTTTTAGAACTGTTTATATCGTTATATATCTACGTTTTGAATAAAGTCAAGTGTTGGTTATCATATACCCACCCGACTTAGTCGTTCTGTATTTACTCGTCACGTGGCTGTACACAAATATAGATTACTGACCTCACGTATCCAGTTCAGTTACTTAGCTTACCCATAGACAACGACCATCACAACAGTCTACAAAGGCGAGATTGTGACACCTCTATATAACGATTTTTATTTGTCTTAAAAAAAAAAACATATTTTGGCCTCTTTACGACTTTGTGTCATATTTCATCAAAAGATCTTTAAAATCATATTTTAAGAGCATAAACTATTGTTTTTGATACCATTATATGAGTCATGGACAGGAAATTATATTTCTTTGTATCTATAATACAAATTTTACATCATATGTTCCGGTTTCCGTCTGTCATCGCGACTTCCGTCTGTCATCGCTACTTCCGTCTGTCATCGCCACTTCCGTCTGTCATTTAACATGGCGGCATAAACAATTCATCCAAGATGGCGGCATAAACAATTCAAAGATGGCAGAAACATTTACTGTTTTCTTCTAACATGCATGATCCGACTACCAACTGGCCAGCCGAGTAAGAATTGTCTCCTACATGGCTGCCAGAGATGACATTGGACCAGCCATAGGTTTAGTGCGAGGTGACAACACCATACACTAACATACGGCTGGTAAGATCATGAATGCCAAATGGCAATCACAATGTAATATTGTTTTCGACCGCCTTAATCATTACCAAAGGGCAATAAAGCGATCTTAGGAGAGGTTACACAAAATCATGCAAAGGGGATGGACTGCGTCCCGATTAGTAAAACTCATCTCTTTTTATATCATTGGGCCCCTTAATCTGTTCCTTGTCCAAACATACATCAACGTCATGTCACCCAGGTGTGCTGGGCAACGGTACCACATGATAATGCGCGAACGCTCTGTTATCATCCGGCCTGGTCCGAGGAATTAATCTCAATAAGGGGGGGGGGGGAGATGGATGTCACGGGCTATTGGTTTGACTGACAAGTCCGGGCGTGTCAGTCCAGTCCGTACATTAGGTTGGGAGAAGAAGTGGTGGGGGTATGAGGAAAGGGGGGGAGTAGAGATAAACAAGGAAGATGTCTTTAAATACAGTCTGTAACATTACGCCCCTCCTCCAAAAGACATTCTTCCTGTATAGGATCTTTCGGGTAATTAAAACAGGGGGTGGGGTTAGCCACAGAGAAATTATCTAAATGATAACATTATAATTATGCGTACCTCCCTTACAAAAATCCCCTCGCATCTAATATACGTATGAATACTGGCGCCTCTCTTAGTTTACTAAGACGGCCCAAAAAATCAAATTTCAAAAAGTAATATATATATAAGAACATGAATCAAAATCATAAAATCTCATTAACATATGTTAATTACATAATTTCATTAAATATCATTCACTCACTCTTAGTTGGCCGTGTAAGCCTCCTCTTCTCTGACCTGTGAGTGTCTGCCAAATGTAAATTAACTTGAAATCCAAATCTCTGAATTCCTGAATATATCTGGCATATCACACAGATACCCTGTTAACGTTAAATAGACAATATGTACTACAGCGTAATTCTATCAATATCGACAATTCGCGACCTGTCAAAATAAGACAATCACTCACGACAACAGTATGCACAGACCTTTAGACTTTCCTCTCACGGAGTCCCTCACTTTCACTGTCATAACTGCTCAATGGTTGTCCCACAGCTGTTGAGCATGACAAAATGCCTCACACAGGGTGGCGACACCTCTAGTTTTACGTCGTACAACAGACCTCCCCCCCCCCTGGGTCTCTCATATATCAAACCCTCAAGTTTGATTGAAAAATTGAGCCCATATTCCGTAAATTTCCTTTCAAAAAATTATTTAATCCCTTTTAACACGTGCGAGAAATTTTTTCCTCGACAACACTTAGATTGGTAATTTTTGAACAAGGAAATACGTTATTCAAAAAGAAAGAAAAAAAAAACAATTCAGGCAACTCACAAGGGTCAGTAAGAAAAGACTAAAAAAAATAATTGGCCTACCTGGACGCTTCCAGTCCTCCAGAAAACGAACACAACACACACAAGCATAAAGTCAAATATCGCGAAATTCTATTAAACAATATTGTTCTGATAAAATCTTGTGCTGGTTGACTTCAGTGTAGATCAGGCTCCGTAGCCACAGGTAAGCACGTTCTGGCTCCATTAGGGTGAGCAAGGTCCAAACGATGAAGGTGATGTGAAGGTGATGTGTCTCAGGCAAGCATAGGCTGTCTTCTCGGCGTTCGAAGGATGTCTTTTCAGACGAGCAAAGGATGTCTCTTCAGACGAGCAAAGGATTTCTTTTCAGACGAGCGAAGGATGTCTTTTCAGACGAGCAAAGGATGTCTTTTCAGACGAGCAATGGATGTCTTTTCAGACGAGCAAAGGATATCTTTTCACACGTGGCTGGCTCTCGAGCCCCCAGACCTACGCTTCAGTCAGGCCTCGGTCCCGTCTGATCAGTATCGTAACAGAGGCCAGACTAATTGCAATCTTGCTTTCAGTGCTTAAGAATTCAATATACCACAAAATTGAAAAATATGATTCCTCATGAAAATGAGACTTTGTTTTTATACAAAAGTTAACAAAACAAACACACAAAAAATTCATAACACACTTAAAGTGTAACACCTTGGCTAACTTAAAATGTTTTTGTTGAGGACCCCTTTGAGGAATCCTGGGCTTGTCGTCTAAGTGTATGAGTTGCTGACTTAAATGGGACTTTTTATATTTGTGTCTCCGCCACAGCGTTTCACAGGCGATCAAATGTACAACACGTGAAGAAGTACTAATAACATGTCGTGTGTAACATTGATTATATTTTATTTACATAAAGGCACCAGTCCTAAACAGGATCTGGTGGCTTGAAAAGATACAGCAAAAATAATAGCATGTTCTCTCGATCCTTCTCTCTCTCTCTCTCTCTCTCTCTCTCTCTCTCTCTCTCTCTCTCTCTCTCACTCAGACGTCGACCGTTCTCCTCGAGAAACCTAAGTCAAATAATCTATTTTCTGCTTTCGCTCATACTTGCACTCTTGCACACGTGACCCCCCCCCCTCTACGACCAATCATCCATCCACGCTCTTTACCTCGCCAATCAGCGGTCACTAATTTCCCGCCCTAAAAGGGGTGGGGGTTAAGGTACGTATAACCGACAAAGGTAATAGTAGCCGGACATCTAAGCAAACATCTATTCTTTGTCGGTAGCCGAACAGTGGCTGAGTGGTGTGAATTGGCATCTTCCTGACAAATTCTTGACCCCTCGCTCCACTCGTCAGAATGTAGGCCTTTCATCTAAGCTTCGTTGGCCACCTGCTGTATGACGCAATTACGGGGGTGGGGTAGGAAGTGTTGGGGGAGAGAGAAATGGAACAAATACTATTAGGGGGTAGACTTGCAAATCAAGGGTTGGAGGCGTAAAGGGGGGAATGTTTTCGCCCAATTACTCACAACCCGTGACAGTTTTATCCTCGTGTAAAATAAGAGGACATTTATTTTGAGATAAATCAAACTCCAGTGAATTCAGCTGTAAAGAAAGCCAAACTCCATAGATTCCAAGAAATTATTGTTATAATGAATTGAGGCACATCTCTCACATATGTCATTCACTGTCTCACTCTGTCAATGTCCCGTTGTGTCACTCCATATGTTCCGTTCTATCACTCCATATGTCCCGTTGTGTCAATCCTTATGTCCCATTGTGTTACTCCTTTTGTCCTGTTGTGTCACTCAATATGTCCCATTGTGTCACTCCTTATGTCCACTTGCGTCACTCCATATGTTCCATTGTGTCACTTCTTATGTAACATTGTGTCACTTATTATGTTCCATTGTGTCACTCCATATGTCCCAATGTGTCACTCATTCTGTCCTATTGTGTCACTCATTCTGTCCTATTGCGTCACTCATTATGTCCTATTGTGTCACTCCATATGTCCCATTGTGTCACTCTTTCTGTCCCTCTGTGTTACTCAGTATGTCCTATTGTGTCCCTCATTATGTACTATTGTGTCATTTATCATTCCTCCTTCAATATATAGTTTTCTTAATTCCGATAGACGGCGAGACTCCAATACGGTTATTTATTCTGTTAGACCACTCTGAATTTCGTTTTTATCAATCCCACGGGGAATCTACAGTTTAAACCGAATTCTTCTAGCTGAGACAAGTCAAACTCAAAGTACAATGAGGGCCATATTGATCACATTAAGTCGTCTTGAGGGCCACAAATGAAACATGATTTAAGTCATTTAATAAACTATTCGTTGATTAGTTTCACCACATATGTATTATGAAATATCCAATGAACATACACAAATGTTAGTGATAAACCATGTTCATGGATTTAAAGTAATGAACTAGATAGCAAAATAAAACGAAATTTAAAACAGCAACGGTATATTGTACGTAACAAATAATTAGACCGCTGAACTAATGGGAACATACAATGTAATGTCTCAACATCCATCATACAATGAACGTAATGTCTTAACATCTATAATACAATGAAAATAATGTTCGACATCCAAAATACAATAAACGTAATGTCACAACACCCAACATACAATTAACGTAGTGTCACAACACCCAACATACAATAAACGTAGTGTCACAACACCCAACGTAAAATAAACGTAGTGTCACAACACCCAACATACAATAAACGTAGTGGCACAACACCCAACGTACAATAAACGTAGTGTCACAACACCCAACGTACAATAAACGTAATGTCACAACACCCAACATACAATAAACGTAGTGTCACAACACCCAACATACAATAAACGTAGTGTCACAACACCCAACATACAATAAACGTAGTGTCACAACATCCATTATACAATTAACGTAGTGTCACAACACCCAACGTACAATAAACGTAGTGTCACAACACCCAACGTACAATAAACGTAGTGTCACAACACCCAACATACAATAAACGTAATGTCACAACACCCAATATAGAATTAACGTAGTGTCACAACACCCAACGTACAATAAACGTAGTGTCACAACACCCAACGTACAATAAATGTAGTGTCACAATCCATTTCTGCGTTGTCCCTCCCTCCTTGTTGTTGTCCTCTCTGTGTCTGTTGTCCTCTCGTGGTTAGTCTCATCCATTATACAATGAACGTAATGTCACAACATCCAACATCAAATGAACGTAAAATAGTATGTATGTCCATCATACAATGAAATAAAATAGTCTGTATGTCCATCATACAGTGAAGTAAAATAGTCTGACTTTAGACCCATAGTTCGCCGCTCACATTTAGTCATTGAGCAAAGGTTGGGATTTGTTAGACAAATTACAGCTGGAAAAAATGTTGCTCGTCCTTAGGATATTCAATGTGAAAAAGTAAACCAGTGTTGAGAAGAAATTTACATTTTTTATAAAAAAAAAAAGTAAACCGGTGTTTAGAAGAAAGTAAATTATATAAAGAAATAAACCATTGTTTAGAAGAAATTTAAATTTTTATTAAAAAAGTAAACCGGTGTTTAGAAGAAAGTAAATTATATAAAGACGTAAACCAATGTTTAGGAGAAATTTAAATTTTTATTTAAAAAGTAAACCAGTGTTTAGAAGAAAGTAAATGTGTATGAGAATGAGAGTAAGAATAATACAAAATTACAGATTAAAAAAAAAATCTTTACGAAATCTAAGCCACACATGAAGAAGAGGCAAGAGTCGCATGCAGCCCGCCAATTTGACATGTCTGCTCTTACTCCGCGGTTCTCAACCGGTGGTGCTCGTACCCTGAGGGGGTACGTCAAAAGGGTAGGCAGCGACATATAATACGAGTTCGTATGTAAGAGTGGAGAGTTATTCTATATCCCCTCCACCCGTCTGAATGGCCTACATTGGCGTTGTTTTTGAAGACGTACATGGGCTCCAAGGATTCTTCAGTTCTCGACGTGGCGAAACGTTGATTCAGGAGTGCCTCCCCCACCCCACGCGCCTCAAATTGTTAGCGACGCCACTGCTATTTCCGATACTGTTATTCTCTAGACTGTTTCTACATCCAAATGAAAATAAAAATAATTTGAACTTTAAATACGACAAGTAAATCTCAATGTTGAAATAATAAAATATCTACACAACAATTGTTAGGTTTTGTTTAAATATAGCCCACAGGGTAAATAAACAAAAAATATCTACACTATCGTTTGTTAAGTGTTTAAATATAGAAATTAACGAACTGATGTTATTGTTTATATAAATACACTTTATTTCTCATCAGCGAGGGTTGATGTTAATGACTTGCTACTAGAATGACAAAGCTAAAAACAAACAAATGGATGCAAATGGATAAAATAGAAATTAGAAAGGATGAATCGAGTGAAATATGTTAATTACCAGGGTCACAGCCAGATAAGGAGGGGTATATCCGGCAAATATCCTGTTTTGTCTAGCTACTGATATAAGAGACGCACAGTTTTAATGATGAATAGTAGACTGAAGTTGAGTGGTCAGTTTCATTGTAAAGACTAATCTAATTGTTTACATGGGTCTTGAAGTACTTTCTACTTGAGATTAAATACTTTTATACAGTGTTTACCTAAAGGTAAGTGATAATATTTACTTCCACAATTTGATTTGTTAACTTTTTAAAGCTGTAAATAAGAACTATACGTTTTGCTGAAAAAGCTGTTTAGTGAAGGTGATACTGCGATGTTTACATGTACACGTTGTTTATTTTAGACGTAAATTTTAAGTTGATTTGTATTTATTATTTCATAACAAATGGCAACAAAGACTGTTGTTTATCTTTTAATATATTTACTAATGAAAAATGGTTTCAAACAATTATATTACATGTAACAATAGTTTATCTAAAGTCAACAAGACTGTCATATTTTTTTTAGTTGTACAAATAATTATCTTATCCTCTATAAGAATTATATTTAGTTTTACATAGAATATATTTCATACAGAAAGTTCTACGCTATTTAAAGTCTTTTAATAAATGACTAACTAAAATACCGTAATTTGTGTTAGTTTTCTTTTTAATAGTGTAACACGTAAATATTGATACACACAATAGCACAATAATACAAAATTTGCAACTTTCGCAAATATCAATTTAAATTGAATAGTTTATATCACGGATTAGATATTATATAATCTGTGGTTTGTATTTTGTTGTTTTACAAGTTTGTCACTAAAATCCCAAAGAATGTCATATTTACTTGCTTATGATGTTATCTTACGTCATTCAAATGTTATTTTTTAAATTACAAGGGGATACCCACAGATATCTTACGTCATTCAAATGTTATTTTAAGTTTACAAGGAGATACCCACAGATGTGGGGATACTCAATGGATGCTTTTGTCTGTATAAATACCCTCT
This sequence comes from Bulinus truncatus, assembly GCA_021962125.1. Lineage (NCBI taxonomy): Eukaryota > Metazoa > Mollusca > Gastropoda > Planorbidae > Bulinus > Bulinus truncatus. The sequence continues at coordinate 866,995 of JAGDYQ010000205.1, read as the reverse complement.
CCTGATTTAATTAAAAGGGCCATTCAACTTTTAATAAAACTAAATAAAGTAGCATTGTTCGTGGCATACAAATAATATCATTTTACTTTAAAAGAATATGTAGTCATATTTTTGCAAGATATATCACCAAATTAATTTATTTCTTAAACCACGAATTATATTTTTTTTAAAAATGTTTTTAATTGTCCATTTTTAGATACAAAACAATATATACGTATATTTTAGTGTATCTTTTAAACTATAATATAAATAAAAGCGATTTGGGTTCTGCGTTAAATCGAAAGTAAAGAATTAATACAACAGAATTCCAGTTCAAAATACAATCATGAAAAAATCGGATTTGCTCGAAACCAAAAATAACCTAGCCTACTTATCAAGCCTAAGGAAATATAACTCTATGCAAAGGTTTTGCAGGGTAAGCCAGTAAATAAATAAATGCATTCCCGCATCATTCAATTGATAGGATATGACGTAGTGATTCCAAAAATTGAAATCTCATTAATTATCGAGTAACTTTAAAAAGAATTAGTTTTCTTTGGTAGAAAATGCTGTGCGGCTACCGTTGGTTTTTGAATTATAATGTGTTTTTTTTTTACTAATTTGTCTAGAATTGATCTACCAATAAGAAGATGATGTCAAATAACATAAACATTATTCCGGACTATCTAGAGCTCAGAGATTCTGTTGAATTTAATTCAGCGACAAGTCCATCAAAAGAACACACGAGTACAACAGTCAGTTCTGTTACCTCCCCTACCACTGCAACACTGACAAACAATAGCAAGTCTTCGAAATCAACAAACATGGCGTCAACAACAAATAACTTTGACAAACCCTGGGATAAATCTAAAAAGCTAAATGTCCCTATTTCACTTCCAGATAACAAATCCAGGCCACTTCCTGAAGTAAAAGACTCCAAAAAAAACAAAGTAGCTATCCCGCCATATTATAATGTCACAAATGAACTAGGTGAGGTCAACCATCCAATAACTCAGTCTGTACAACACGCCAATCAAAATAAACGGCCATCCTACATGGAGCTCCCACAGACTCAGCTTAGTAATCAGGAAACCAACGGCTACGCCGAGCTTCAGTCAACGGACCATTACGAGCTATTGGCCCCAATGCCATCTGGTCGTGAAGGCAAAAACAACAGTGGCCTGCCATCAATGCCAGTAAGTAACATGGCCAGTAAGAAACATTTGTCTGTAGCACTGTGCGTTGTTCTATTTGGTTTGGTGATTGTGCTGTCTGCCACACTGACCTCCATCTTTATCGCCAGAGATAACATTAATGATAAAGTCAGCACCAAACTTTCAACTTTGTTAAAAAAGCAAGTAGATACTAAGACAGAATTGTTAAAACGTTTGACATCTTTGTACAGCAGCTGCGAAAAAGCGTCAGACTTAAGGGTTATCTACGGTAACAGCTGCTTCTGTCTGTACAGGGAACAGATGTCCTGGTACGCTGCCAAAGAATTCTGTCTAAGTAAAGGATACGGCATTCACCTGGCTGAGATCTATAGCCCAGAAGTCAATAATTTCTTGATGCCCATCCTGCAAGCCTCGTTAACAAACCTTGGCATCTGGCTCGGGGCCTCTGACTTGGCCCAGGAAGGAGTCTGGAGGTGGAACTACACAGGTAAACAGGTGGAGAAGTTTGAACCGAGTCAATGGGGCCCTGGTCAGCCTAGTTCCGTCAGTCATGTGGGTCAACCCGAACATTGCATGGACGTCTATAACTGGAATGTTGCAACATTCAAATGGAATGACCACAGATGTGATGAATTAAAGCCATTTTTGTGTAAATCTTCATACACTGACTCAAGATGTTTCTGTTAAAAAGTTACTTAATTTACTCATTGTAACTATCCCAGAAATGACCTTGTGTAAAGTTTTCATCACTTTATTAATTGTAACTATTCCAGAAATGACCATTGTGTAAATTTTTCATCACCTAACTAAAAAGTCATTTTCAAGGAAATGTTTTAAAAAAATTATTCTAAATGAATGAGAATTAAAAGAAATAAAATTAAAAAAAAGAAGAATGTCGACATTGTAACGAGACATATTGAATGTTGGGGGGGGGGAGGCTAGAGGGGGTAGGTATCAGATGAAAGTAAAAAGACCTATTTGCGTAATTTTTTTTTATAAACTATACCTGTGATTATATAAACTATACCTGTGATTATATAAACTATACCTGTAGTTATATAAACTATACCTGTACTTATATAAGCTTTACATGTAACTACATAAACTACACCTGTAATAATATAAACTATACCTGGAGTTATATTTTTTGGTAGATATTTATATGAAGTGTGAAAGAATAAAACTAATGGTTTATTTACTTGTTTACATTGTAATTAGAATTAAATATATTTATTTCATAGGAGGGGGTGTAATATATAAATATATTTATTTAATAAATTTCAGAATTTTTAATGAGCTCATCATGGTGTACATAAATCTTTCATTCATTGGTTGAATCAACTCATTATTATGTACATATTTTTTTAATTCATTGGTTGAATCAACTCATTATTATGTACATATTTAATTCATTCATTGGTTGAATCAACTCATTATTATGTAAATATTTAAATTTTCATTGGTTATAAAGGTGTTTAATTTTGAATATACTAATGCATTAACTTGAACGGTTATGATATATTTATGCAGTAGTTTGCATAAATTATCAATAAATTTCACATGCAGTCAAAGATTTCTTATTGTCTTTACAATGCTTATCTTATGTTTATTTTAATGTATTTTATTTCACTAGCATAAGTTGAATTATTTCCAGATTCCAAACCTTCATATATTTCTCAAATGCAATTATTTCTATCACATAGTGGCATAGTTTTTTTACACAGTAAAAAAAAAATTTAAGAGTGCAACATGGTTACATTATCAAAATTGTTTAAACAAAAGTAATTCATAATACCACCACCCCCACCAAACCTCACCTATAATTGTTTAAACAATAAATACATAAATGTCATAAATGCAATAACTAATAATAGTAATAACGAAAAGTAATAAATAAAAGTAAAAAAAAAAATTAAGTTGACCTAAAAAAAACACTGAGATTTAATGACTGAAAATAAGAAATGAAACAATTAAAGGAAATTATTTTAAAAAACTTTAAACTAGGGATTATTTCAAATATAATAATAAATTACTTCTTGTTTTACTATTTAACACAGTTTGAATGTTTCTATTGTTATAACAAAGTGCATCGATGAAAGTAGTACATAGACATAGTAAATAGTATTAAATAGTATTTAGCTCATAATTTACCTTCACAATACTTAGAGTCACGTGATATCGCCTTTAAATCACCCCCCCCCCCATCTCCAGGCCCGATCTTGTGATTTAAAAAAAGAATGTTAAGAAATGAATGGAGGGGGGGGGGACAAAAACAAAACGATCGCGTCACGTGATTTTATTGGATGATAATTAAATGTTCAAAGAATTTTGTTTGTTTAAATAACACTGAAAGCAACAAAACATCTCGTTATGTTTATTCTGTGGTCTTGCAAAATTGTGAATATAAAATAATTACAAGCAAGTATTATACAAATGTACTAAGATCTGTATACTTTACTAGTTCCAAGTACCCGGCTTTGCCCGGGTTTAAAATAAGTTACCTTTTGTTTTCTCCCTACCCCCTCTCCCCTTCCTCCTTCCCTCCCCCCCTCTCTCTCCCTCCTACTCCCTCTCTCCCTTTCTCTTTCCCTCCCTCCCTTTCTCCCTCTCCTTCCCTCCCTAACTCCCCCATCTCCCTCTCTCTCCCTATCTCCCTCCCTCCTCTCACCCCCATCTCCCTCTCTCCACCTTCCTCCCTTCCTCCTCCCCCTCTCTCCCTCCCTGCACCCTCTCTCTCTTTATCTCTCACTCCCTCCCATTTATCCCATCCTCTCTCTCCCTCTCTCTCTTCCCTTTCTCTCTCCCTCCCTACCCCCTCTCTCCCTCCCTCCTTTCTCCCTCCCTCTCTCCCTCGCTCCTTTCTCCCTCCATCTCCCTCCCTCTCTTCCTCTCTCTCTCCCTCCCCCTCCCTCCCTCATTTCCTCTCCCTCCCTCCCTGCCCCCTCTCTCTTTATCTCTCTCCCCCTCTCTCTTTATCTCTCTCTCCCTCCCCTCTATCTCCCTCCCTTCCTTTCTCTTTCCTTCCTTCCCTTTCTCTCTCCCTCCCCTCCCTCTCTCCCTCCCCTTTATCTCCCTCCCTAACACCTCTCTCCCTTTCCCTCCCTCCTTCTCTCCTCCTCCCTGCCCCCTCCTTCCCTCTCCCTCCCTGCCCCCCTCTCTCTTTTATCTCTCTCCCCCCTCCCTCTCTCTGTACAATTAAACGTCAAATTACGCTTCTTAAATAAAAAGAAAACCTTATTTTAATCCCGGGCAAAGCCGGGTACTTGCAGAATGAAAAAACAACAACAATATTTTTTTTCCGTCCCTAACCTTTCTTCTCCGTCCGTTCAATTACACATTCACTTGGTGCGCGAATACAGGGAATTCCCTGTGCATTGATACAATTTTAATGCAATAACATTTAAAGCACCCGCGCGCAAGTTCATCATCGGGAAATGACGTCACAGAGGATTTTTATTTATAGTGAAGGCGATCCCATACCGTGAATACTTTAATATAGTAAAATACTAAAATAATTAATTACAATTAAACTACCCATTGAGATTGTATTAATAATGTTAATAATGTCACAGAAACATTTTAATTAACGTATTTCGGTTTATTAAAGTGCACCTTTATTTTTAATAAATAAATAGATATGACTATTGATTTCACCATGTTTACAATTGTGTTTCCGGAAGTTATCCCTCTTTTAAAATGTATCATTAGGAAATGACGTCACAGAAGAGTTTTATTTATGGCGCCGTCGAGATTACTTTTAATATAGTAAAATACTAAAATAAAAATAATTTATTACAATTAAACTACCCATCGAGATGAAACGAAACATGTCCTATAACCTTCCCCATGTAATTATGTGTATGTACCAAATTTCACGTCATTTGGTTGTCTGGATCTTGAGTTATAAGGGAACAGACAGACAGACAGACAGACAGCAAATACGTCTTATAAGTATAGAGATTAAAAAAATGACCACAATATATATATATATATATACATATATATATGTGTGTGTGTGTGTGTATGTGTGTGTGTATTGATAATACGGTACTATTCAAAAGTTGATACAGTTTTAAAGCTTTCAAATTGTAAAGTATAAATGGTTTCTGGGGCCAAACAGAAAGATCCTGCCACAGATTAGTGGATCCTGCCAGGTTTTCCTGTTGTTTTTGAAACATACAATGTGACCTATATACATTTGTAAACATGAGCAGCACGACACATACACATAAAACACATTTTATAAAAACCATTCAACAAGCAGTACACATAAGCGTCTACTGTATTACAACCAACTACAGACACTTTGAATACGTGAAGTATTTACTTCCGCTTTGATGATACATGTTTTGAATGTTTATTACAAATATTAACAAATCAACAAGGCCGTTTAACGCACACATTTTGTTGTAATTAAAAAAAAATTTAAGTCCAAAACTGTTCGTATAGAATGAAGAAAAAATAGTTTTGTGGTAATAAAAAAGAAACAGTATTGCAAGAAAAACAGAAAAAAAATTATTTTCATAATACATGAAACTCGTATTTTCTTGATTCCATCGACTTTCTTCTAAATGTGTAGACTATATGAGTGTAAAACTGTACATATACATGTTTAAATTGCTCTGTGACCATATGACTGTATGGCTCTATGACCATATGACTGTATTGCTTTATGACTGCACCACTTAATAACTTTATGACTGTATCACTTTAGAACTATATGGCTATTTTGACTACATTAACGTATAAAATTATTACTGTATTTCTATATGACAATATCAACAACTTTATGACTTTTTGACCATAGAAAGACTTGAATAGAATGACTTTATGACTATATCAGCTACTAACTTTATTTGTGTATACCTATATAAGTTACTAATTTTTTGCTTGTATAACTATATATGTTAATTATTTCTTGCAGTAATACACATCATCTTGATCATGGTGACAGTTTGGACAAATGCTTTCTGCAAAAAAATAATTAAAAAGCATGTGTGTATGAAAACTAATTAGGTTATAAAAAGAGTTAATATGTTTTTGTTTTCTAACAATAAATTATTTTAGACTAAGTTTATACATGTTTTAGTATTAATACTGATTTACAAGTTAAGTCTTAACTTGACAGTGTACAATGTATAGTGCATTTGGTATTACCAGTAGTATTATATTGTTTACTGCTACATGGTGTGTGTGTGTGTGTGTGTGCAGTAGTTGTGTACTAGCAGGGGCGGGAGAGTATATTCAATTGGTATGTGATAGTGCTACACAATGTGTATGTGGTAGTGCTACCTTCCACTGCTACACAATGTGTATGTGGTAGTGCTACCTTCCACTGCTACACAATGTGTATGTGGTAGTGCTACCTTCCACTGCTACACAATGTGTATGTGGTAGTGCTACCTTCCACTGCTACACAATGTGTATGTGGTAGTGCTACCTTCCACTGCTACACAATGTGTATGTGGTAGTGCTACCTTCCACTGCTACACAATGTGTATGTGGTATTGCTACCTTCCATTGCTACACAATGTGGTTGTAGTAGTGCTACCTTCCACTGCTACACAATGTGTATGTTGTAGACTACCTTGCACTGCTACAGTGTGTATGTGGTAGTGTCACCAGTTCACTGCTACACAATGTGTATGTTGTAGTGACTAGTGCCACCAGTTCACTGTTACACATCTGTGACACACACACATGCTTCTCACCACGAGAATGTCGCCCAAATGAAACTTCCGTTCGTTGTTATCTGAAGATAGTCCTGGTCAAGGATGGACGTCCAGGTTGTCCCCTGGTCTTGACTGATGACGTAAGCCAGCCCATTGTTAGCGACACCAAGTAGAGAGTCTGTGAGTTGGTCACTTCCTATGACCACACTGACCCTTGGACTTATTTCTATGGACAATTTATTTAAATAGAGTTAAATAGACGCAGTTGGTGAGCTGCTGTGTCATACTAGAAGAGAAAGTGAAGCATTAATAAATCATTGAACATAGTGTAATCTGTCTAAATATATCTCTTGATATTAGTCTGTTAAATATCTGTTTTTCAATTATTAATGTGTCTATCTATCTCCATAGTTTTTATATTCATGTATGCATCTAATTATCTAACAAATTTCATGACTATTCTGGCATGTGTAGGAAACAAAGCAGTGTAGTGATTACTGCCTGTAGCGTTTAGAATTTACCCCCCACCTTCACCGCCCCCTCTCTAAATAAGTAAAGTTTGATTAAAGTTTGTATTAAAGTATTTTGTATACAGTGTACTGCACTGAGTTTGTTCTTCAATATCCTACTAAGAAAGTAGCTATCTTGTCGTACGTGCAGGATGGGAACGCCGTCGCTATAAATAGAAATCTTCTATGACGTCATTTCCCGATGGTACAATTTTTTATTTTACTTCTAATAAAGCCGAATTGAACTTGCGTGCGAGTGCTGTATCGTGCCACACCAACTTGCCTTTGTGCTGCGAAACGGCATAATTTATTATGCTACTTTAGTAGTTATTTTTACTTTTCAGTGCATTTTTATAAAAGCTTTTTAAATGCTTCGTTTTTATTTTAACATTGAGAGAATTAAGGGAAAAACGTAACGGGTGATATAAATTAGCACACATATATTTACCTAATGGTGTTTAGTTTGGTTTGGTTTGGTTGGTTGGTTTGCTTTGGTTGGTTTGTTTGGTTAGCGTTGACGGGTAAAACGTAATTTGTGACGGATTTGGCTTGGTTGGTTTGGCTCGGTTGGTTTGTTTGGTATTGATTGGTTAGCTGGTTTGGTTAGTTGGTTTGTTTGGTTGTTTGGTTTGGTTGGTTAGCGTTGACGGGTAAAATGTAATTTGTGACGTATGAAATGTAGGCCATTTCTGCACATTATGAAGGTGGCTTATACTTGCTTGTAATTATTTTATATTCACTGGAATCTATCACAATTTTGCAAGACTACAGAATAAACATAACGAGCACATTATTAACCTAATTAATCGTATTTAAAAATTCAGTTATCAAATTGATTAGGAAGGGTTTCACATTACACCTAGATTTCCCGGGCAACGCCGGGCTTATTCTCTAGTAGTCTTATAAAATATAAACATTACATATTTGTTACTTTATAAAATCTAACGTAACAGTGCCTATAAATAGTATTTTGCATGTCAGGCTATTGTTTTTTGTATTACTTTATCTAATTTTATTTTTGTTGATCCATCAATCACTATATGTTACTAATAAAGCAGATATCTTGTAGTGCGTCCGGCGGCGTGCAGAGTGGGAAAGCAGTCGCAATAAATAATCTATGACGTCATTTCCCGATGCTTTCATTTTTTTTGCAGAATGGGAACGCCGTCGCTATAAATAAACGACTTCCGTGAAATGACTTCAATTCTCGAAGGTACAATTTATCTATAAATAAAAAAAACAAAATTATGCACTTTATTTCACGGAAATCGGTTGTGCATTCGACGAACAAAATGGCAGTGTTTAAGCACGAGCATTTTTTCATAATAACTATCTACGTTTGTGAAAACAAAACTTCCTACTTTTTTAAAACTTGCAATAGATCGAAAATCCTTTAGATTGGAGGTTTACGCATCCGTTGGTACAATTTTTTATTAATTTAAATTTATACTATTTGGTTGGTTGGATTGGTTGGCTCGGTTGGTTTGTTTGGTTGATTGGTTAGATGGTTTGGTTAGTTGGTTTGGTTGGTTGTTTGGTTTTGGTTGGTTTGGTTGGTGGATTAGCTTTCAGGGTAAAACGTAATTTGTGACGTATGAAATGTAGGTCATTTCTGCACATGAGGAAGTTTGCATAAATTAGCAACTAATTAATCTAATTAATCGTATTTGAAAATTCAGTAGTTAAATTGATTAGAAAGGGGTTTCGCATTACACCTAGATTTCCCGGGCCTCGTCGGGCTTAATATCTAGTCGTACTAATAAAGTAGTTATCTTGTCGTCCGTCCGGCGGCATGTGGGAAAGCCGTCGCTAGAAATAATATATGACGTCATTTCCCGATGGTATAATATTTTTTATTTTCCTACTAATAAAACCGAATTGAACTTGCGCGCAGGTTCTGTATCGTGATACACCAACTTGCCTTTGTACTGCAAAATGGCATAATAAAGTATTTACCTTTTTCTTTTCAGTGCATTTTTATAAAAGCTTTTTTAATGCTTCGTTTTGATTTTGAAATTGAGAGAATTAGCACCCATATCATTACCTAATGGTGTTGAGTTTGGTTTGGTTGGTTGGTTGGTTTGCTTTGGTTGATTTGGTTGATTTGGGTTTGGTTTGTTTGGTTGGTTTGGTTGGTTGATCGGTTTGGTTTGGTTGGTTAGCGTTGACGGGTAAAACGTAATTTGTGACGGATTTGGCTTGGTTGGTTGGATTGGTTGGCTTGGTTGGTTTGTTTTGTTGTTTGGTTAGCTGGTTTGGTTAGTTGGTTTGGTTGGTTCGGTTGGTTTGGTTGGTTGGTTGTTTGGTTTGGTTTGTTTGGTTAGCGTTGACGGGTAAAACGTAATTTGTGACGTATAAAATGTAGGTAATTTCTGCACATTAGGAAGGTGGCATAAATCAGCACCTAAATAACCTAATTAATCGTATTTAAAAATTCATTAGTTAAATTGATTTGGAAGGGGTTTCACTTTACACCTAGATTTCCCGCGCAACGCCGGGCTTAATATCTAGTGTATATATATATATATATATATATATATATATATATATATATATATATATATATATATATAATTATATATATATATATGTATATATATATATATATATAATTATATATATATATATATATTATATATATATATATATATATATATATATATATATATATATATATATTACAGCTGACGTTCGATTAAAAAATTAATCGAAATTAACGTATAATTAACATTTTTATCGAAAATTAACGCATATTTAATCGACAAAATACTTAATTTATTATTTGTAAAATTTCTTTATTCTTTCAACATGGCATCTTAAATTAGTAAATTTGACTTATAGAACAGTTGACTTAACTGAACAGTCTTATTTATTCAGCCAATTGCTTAAACAGACCAGTTTATTATGCTCTCTTCTTGTTAACAACACAAACAGAAACAGAAAAGAGACGCTCACAGGGGACAGTGGTGGCAGGGGAAGTTAAATATTTGTTCGCTAACTGGGTATGTGTCCTCATGTAGCTTCCACCACTGTAATGGATCCAAGTCATTTTTAATTTGTTGCTCCAGTCTGTATTTGTCAACAACTGGCGTGGTGAATCAAGGCATCAATGGCTCATTTTCAGAATCTGATGATAGTTCTTGCATTCATGTTTTCTTTCGTGATTGTTGTAATGTTTGTTTACCATCATTACCAAGTTGAGATTTTTTAAAAATTATTTCAAGCTGTTGCCAAACTTCTCGTTTATCATTATGCAATCATCTCAGATTTTCGAAACGACAGTCCTGAGCAGTAGCAATTTAAGCCACGATAGATTGAGGTTAAGTTTGCGTGGCTCAAGATCACTAAAATAATTCTGAAAAATACAACCACTATCTCATGTACAGATGTGTGCATCAGCCGAGTCTAGACACTGATTGACAGGTGTATATAAAACTATTAGTGTAACTTGACCAGCTAAATGCCGTATTTTCAAATGCGATAAAAAATTATTCGCCAATTAATCTGCCAATACACTCCAGTATATAATGTAAACTAGTGAATGAAACTTCTCTCTTTTTACATCGACTCTGAAGGGAGCATGTGGTTTACTTGTCGAAGGGCTTCATGACAAAAATATCTTCATTTTACATTGCATGTGGGGATTGTAGATTATAATTGTATATATCTATTATCTATCTTTATATCTCTCTATATCTGTCTCCCTCTCTGTCTCTCTATCTCTCTTACTCTCTCTCTAACTTTCTTTAACTCTCTCTCTCATTCTCTATCTCACTCTCTGTCTCATCCCATCATCCTACATCCTATCTTTTATCTCCCTTTTCCTGTTTTTAGAAACTAGAGAAAGGGAAGAAAGGGAAAAATCTACACCACACACACACACGACCACACACATACACACATGCCTACACACATACGACAACACACGACCGCACACTAACACACTCACAAAGACACTTACTCACACACACATAGGACCACACACACACACACTAACACACACTCACAGACACTAACACACGAGCACACACACTCGACCACACAAACACTAACACACTCACACAAATATTAACACATTCACATATACACACTAACTCACACACACATACACACACTCACACACACACGACCAAACATACGAACACAAACACACTCAACCACATACTCACATGGACACACACACACACGACCACATACTCACAGATACACAAACATACAAATACACACCACATATACACACATACGACCACACACGACAACACACATACTCACATGGCCACACACACACTCATACATACAAACACACTTACACACACACTTACACACATACATATACATACACACATTTACACACACACTTACACATACACTCATAAATACACACACACATACACACACACTTACACACACTCATACATACACACAAAATTCACACATACGTCTACACACACACTACTACATACACACACACTTACACACACACACAACCACACATACGACCACGACACTCATTATATTGTTGATAAAAAAAATATGGGGAAAAAATTAATTTTAAATACGAATATTGTTGTCACCTAAGAAATAGATTTTAAAAAATTTTTAATAGGAATATTGTTGTCACCCAAGAAATAGATTTTTAAAAATTTTTAATAGGAATATTGTTGTCACCTAAGAAATAGATTTTTAAAAATTTTAAATACGAATATTGTTGTCACCTAAGAAATAGATTTTTTAAAATTTTAAATACGAATATTGTCGTCACCTAAGAAATAGATTTTTAAAAATTTTAAATACGAATATTGTTGTCACCTAAGAAATAGATTTTTAAAAATTTTAAATACGAATATTGTCGTCACCTAAGAAATAGATTTTTAAAAATTTTAAATAAGAATATTGTTGTCACCTAAGATGTAAAATATTTTAATTGAAAATACGACTTTGGTTGTCACCTAAGATAAACATTCAGCTGTTTCTGATGAAATCGTTACTTTAAAAAGAATTTTGAGTTTTCCATTTGCCAAGCCCACCTATTGTGTGATGAAAGATAACCATCATGTCCGGTTTACTCGGTCATTTCATTTGCAAGTGTTCCTTTTGTCCTGTCCGTGAGGTGGCAATTTCGATGCTTGAGTAAACAAGTTGAAGGGGGGGGGATAGTGCGGGGGTCGGTAAAGTGTTTGTAAATTGTTTCATTGAACTCACTACAAGTAGGTCAATACCTATATGGTTAGAGAGTATTTTTTTCTTTCTGAAATTTTCCATTTGCTGAATTTATTTTGAGAAAAGTGGTTTCAAAATAATACTTCTTGCAAAAATAATAATTATTTATCTGGAAGAGAATGTGTGTCTGTAGTTGTGTGTTGTGTTGTTGTGTTATGTTATGTTGTGTTGTTGTCTTGTGTTGTGTTGTGTTATGTTGTGTTATTTTGTTATGCTCTATTGTATTGTTGTTGTGTTGTTAAGATGTAAGAGGAACGAAACGATCTTATTTTCAATGAGTGACTAACTAGATATTATTATTTCGTTATTAAAGGTCAACCCATTCATCACTTCCTTCCTGACAGTTGAACCCAAAACATTTATTTTTCAGACCAAATTATACGTAATACGCCTCCGTTTCTCCACGTTTTCAAAATATTCAACCATGCTAGTATCGTCATCTACATGTTTTGTTTTATTTTTTTATTGTGAAACGATTCCTATTTTTGTTGTCCAGTTTGAGATGATGATCAGACAGTTACAATAAGTAATAATACAAACTCTAACATAACTGAAACATTGGTTTTGATTATATTTCATGTGTGTGACTCACCTAAATATCGAAGAGGACTGGTTGTCAGAATTTTATGACACGATATACCTGTAGCACCAGCCCTGTAGAGTTAAGACAAACCTGGCATATATATTAAAACACACAGACACATATGGGGCTCTTTGTGTGTGTGTGTGTGTGTGTGGGTGGGTGTGTGTGTGGTGTGTGTGTTTGTGTGTGTGTGTGTGTGTGTGGTGTGTGTGTGCGTGTGTGTGTGTAACAGTTAAGTTAAATACATAAACTGTATTTGCGAAAATGCATAATGTTAAACAAGCAATTAAGCCTGTTCCATTCTGGACACAGGACGTGTTAGCGCATTTTCATGTTATCTTTCAGTAAATATTTGTAAATTTTGGAAATGTTTATAAATTCAATTGTGTAATGCATATATCTGAAAAAAGATATTAAAAGGACAAGTAAGTCATGTTGAATAACTGTTACAAAAATAAATAATGATTACGCCCCTTTCTGTAATATAAACCAAGAATAAGTTAAAAAATGGCAATTTAAGTCTTTTCCGTTTCGGACAAAGGAAATTTTAGAGCATTTTCGTGTACTCAGTGGCTACGGTTACGCCGGACGAAATCCGTATTTTTTTCCGGGTGACAACCATAGATTTTGCTGGGTTTTGATAAATAGAGAAGGAAGTAATCATGTTGAATAACTTACAAAAATAAATAATGATTACGCCCCTTTGATTAGCTTTTATTATTTATATTTAAAATATAAGCAAAACGGTACATAACAAACTCTTATATTTTGGCCCTGAGAGGTCAGATCGCGAAAAGGAAAAAAAGTCATTTCTTGGAAGGCCAAGACCTACAAAATGATATATACATCATGGGTCTAGGACTTATAGTTGCTGAGATATAGGGCGGTCCATTATTAATGTAGCTTATATAGTAAAAAACGGTACTTTATAAGGCCCCTTTTACGACCCTGACAGGTCAGATCGCGAAATGGAAAAAAGTCATTTCTTGGCAGGCCAAGACCTACAAAATGATATATACATCATGGGTCTAGGGCTTATGGTTGTTGAGATCTAGGGTGATGACAGACAGACAGACAGACAGACAGACAAAACGGGGACAATAGAGCATTTTTGTCGAAAATGCTTTAAAAACTATACATGTCTCTCTTCCAAACTATACAGTATTTTTAACACTCTTTTGAAGTAAGTTTTAATTCACTGACTATTTCTCTGTATTGAAATGTCTAGTAAGTTGTTAGATCACTGACTGAAAGTCCGACTGAAACTGTCTAGTAATTTGTTTTTTATTTCTTTAAATTTTTATTAATTATTAAGATATATCAAGGAGGTCAAGATGTCACATCCTCTTTCCAATATATCGTCTGCCAATTCCATTACGTCACAATATCCATCAAATCCCGTCAGAAAGTAAACTGTAAACCAGACGTCGGAAACGTACATCCCGCGGGCCAAGTATCGCCGTCAGGCTGTTTGATCAGGCCCGCCATCTGCGTTCGGAGTTCCAATAGTGGGGGAGAGGGGTGTGTGTGTGACAATTTTAGAGTCCGGCCCAGGGCGGCTATTTAAACTGCTGAGTATGAACTAAATATTTTTAGAGCATTTTCGAAAAAAAATGCTCTATTGTCCCCATTTTGTCTGTCTGTCTGTCCGTCATCACCCTAGATCTCAACAACCATAAGTCCTAGACCCATGATGTATATATCATTTTGTAGGTCTTGGCCTGCCAACTGCCAAGTAAACACTTTGGTCCATTTCGCGATCTGACCTCTGAGGGCCGTAAAAGAGGGCTTATAAAGTACCGTTTTTTACAATATAAGCTATATTAACAAAGGAGCGCCCTATATTTCAGCAACCACAAGTCCTAGACCCATGATGTATATATCATTTTGTAGGTCTTGGCCTGCCATGTGTACGCGATAGGACCTCTGAGGGCCGGGCTTCATGGTTTCTTAGGGGCTTATATATGGCTTATATTTTATATATAGATAATAAACTAATCAAAGGGGCGTAATCATTATTTATTTTTGTAACAGTTATTAAACATGACTTACTTCCCTCTCTATACACGAAAATGCTTTAAACGCCCTGTTTTTACAGGCTTAATTTTTGCTTGTTTTATTCTTTCTCTTACAATAAACAATAGCGTGTCTTTGACACTCAACCTAGAGAAAAAAAATTCAATTTAAGCATTTTTAGAGCATTTTCGAAAAAAAAAATGCTCTATTGTCCCCGTTTTCTCTGTCTGTCTGTCTGTCTGTCCGTCATCACGCTAGATCTCAACAGCCATAGGTCCTAGACCCATGATGTATATATCATTTTGTAGGTCTTGGCCTGCCATGTGTGCAGCAAAAGTTCATTACGCGATCTGACCTCTGAGGGCCGTAAGAGGGGGCTTATAAAGTACTGTTTTTTACAATATAAGCAATATTAACAAAGGAGCGCCCTAGATCTCAGCAACCATAAGTCCTAGACCCATGATGTATTATATCATTTTGTAGGTCTTGGCCTGCCAAGTAAACACTTTGGTCCATTTCGCGATCTGACCTTTCAGGGCCAAAAAAGGGGGCGCATTAAGTACCGTTTTTTACTATATAAGCTATATTAACAAAGGAGCGCCCTATATCTAAGCGACCATAAGTCCTAGACCC
The DNA here is from genome assembly GCA_021962125.1 of Bulinus truncatus. Taxonomy (NCBI): domain Eukaryota; kingdom Metazoa; phylum Mollusca; class Gastropoda; family Planorbidae; genus Bulinus; species Bulinus truncatus. The sequence continues at coordinate 851,208 of JAGDYQ010000205.1, read as the reverse complement.
ATGATGTATATATCATTTTGTAGGTCTTGGTGTACATCAAAAGTCCCTTTCGCGATCTGACCTCTGAGGGCCAAAAAAGGAAGCGTTTTAAGTACCGTTTTTACTATATAAGCTATATTAATAAAGGAGCGCCCTATATCTCAGCAACCATATGTCCTAGACCCATGATGTATATATCATTTTGTAGGTCTTGGCCTGCAAATTGTACATCAAACGTTCATTTCGCGATCTGACCTCTCAGGGCTGAAAGGGCGGGGGGGCGTTTTAAGTACCGTTTTGCTTATATTTTAAATATAAATAATAAAAGCTAACCAAAGGGGCGTAATCATTATTTATTTTTGTAACAGTTATTCAACATGATTCCTTCCCTCTCTATTTATCAAAACCCAGCAAAATCTATGGCTGTCACCCGGAAAAAAATACGGATTTCGTCCGGCGTAACCGTAGCCACTGCGTACACGAAAATGCTCTAAAATGTCCTTTGTCCGAAACGGAAAAGACTTAAATTGCCATTTTTTAACTTATTCTTGGTTTATATTACAGAAATATTTCTTAGATTTAGCGCATGCTATGGTGTTGTCAACCAACATAAACCAAAAACTGAATTTCAGTTATTTTAAATAAGCTTGATGTCAAGAGAGGCCTAAAAGTAAATAATTTTCTGTTGTTTTAGTGAAAATGTTCAGTACTGTCACTTGTCATTATGTGTGACATTATTTACAGAATTTGTGTCAATACAGTACAAAGGCTGGTTGGTTTGTTTATTTTGATTTTGTTTATAATGTCACTGGGTCAAGCAGAGTTATGGTTTCTCTAAAGTGCATTGATTACCTTCTCCTGTTGAAAGCATCACACAGAATAGAATGGTTGGTAAGGTAAGAAACTTTTTCAAACTCTGTAAAACAGAAATAATGATTGTATTACACGGTATTATGAATGATTGTTTTAACGGTATTATGATAATTAAACAATGGACTATTATGACAAATATAAATCGTAAATGACTGGGTTCTTTTGCATAGTATAAACATGTACACCCTATATAAACATGTACACCCTGTACTCTCTAAACATGGACAACCTATATAAACATGCACACCCTATATGAACATGTACACCCTATATAAACATGTACACCCTATTTAAACATGTACACCCTATACTATATAAACATGTACATTAGGGTGCATCACCAAAAAAAAATTTTAATAATTGATCTGTCTGCTATTTAAATTTGTTTCATTGATCAAAAAAAGCATTGTGTAAAAAAATAAAAAATATTTGACAATATTTAGAGGTCCCCCGGACTTCAACAAAGTTTGCATAATTAAGCGAAAACTAGATAAAACCATCCTTCTTGTAAAGTCTTACAGACTTACATACAAAAAGTGAAGCGCTATATAAATTGTTTTATAGTCTTTGGTTTTATAATGTTTGGTAGCTATGATTGATTTTGATAAGCAGTTGTGCTAGAAATAAAATTTAAAATTCACATTTTATTAGCAAAAACAACACTTTTCCTTACCGCATATTGATGACCAAGGCAAGCATTTTAATTTCTTTATGTATATTATTTTAATTTCTGATACACACGACCTATAAAATCCGAACATGGAAATGATATGAAAAACAACAATAACATGTTTACACCTTCTAAGGAAATGCTGGCTGTCCCTGGCATCACTTCAACAGTTGCATATCCAGTTATTACTGCGTCTCCTGCCTCGTGAACAAAGAAACCACAAACTCTTCTGAAAACTGAATTGTTTGGCATTGGCCCTGCAATCTGTGTTGATGATGCTATAATTACTGGAATTCTTCGACTACCAACTTGTTTACAAGTTTTGAGGTGCATGATGTATCACTGCAATGTAGCAGCACACAGTGAGCGTCCAGGTTCTCTTGGTGCACCTTCTCGATTTACAACTGCCAAAATTGTGCTGAATCAAGTTACTGCTTTCTACGAAAAAGCGAACATTCCAATGGTGACAGAGAGGAGAGCTTGTTAGAAGATTGTTCAGCTTCTTGATGAATACAATAAACTTCGTTCAATTGATAAAAGTCGCCGAAACACACCAGCCACCAAACGTAAACTGGAACAAATGAAAACTATGTTGGCAATAACTTTTCAACTGTGGCCACCAAATGTCGAGACTATTATCAAGAATGCAGAAGATCTAGCATTCTTGAGGTCTATGAAAGGAGACAGGTCTTCCAGCTTTGGATCATTTGACAAAACACTTGCAAAATAAGTCGCTCGACGCCATTCACGAGATGTCGCAACACTGGAACGTCAGAAACGCGCAAGAGAAGAAAATGCAGCATGTTCAACGATATCAGTGCCTTCCAGCGATGGTAGCAGTGACGAACCCGATGATTCTAGTTCTAAATCTGAAGATAATATGGAGTTTGTTGATAACTGTTTGGATGATATAATGCCATTGCAAAAGCGAAGAAAGCCAACAGGAGCTTTGGTATTTGTACTTCCAGATGTTTTAAGCCGACCAAATCTTGTGTCACTTGCGACAAGATTAAAGATTACACCAACACAGCAGGCAGCTTTTACACAGGGCCTTATTAGCGAGTCTGGGGGTGATGTATCAATGGTGGCTTCTTCCTATACCACTGCAGATCGTTCACGTTGCAAAGTTGTAAGTGAGATATCTACAAAGATCCACGACTCCTGGGAACCACCCAAACTCTGCACTCTCCACTGGGATGGCAAACTGACACCTTCTCTAAAAAATCATCGTGTCACTGAAGAACGCATAACAGTTGTTGTCGGTGATGCAAAGCAATTGAAACTTCTAGGAGTGCCAAATTATGCCAAGGCAACAAAGAAACACGTTGTTGAAATAATTGCAGAATTAACCATGAAGCTAATGACAGAGTGGCATTGTAATGATTGTATCGTTAATATGACATTCGACACAACAAGATCAAACACTGGTCATCAGACTGCTGCCCTCCAAACTCCACAGAATCGATTTGGAAATGGTTGGGGAAAACCACGATTCCAATCAATGGATTCTAAAACTCGGTTGTGTGATCTGGCTGGAGTTGACTCGTGGTTTACTATATACAGAATTTTACTGGACACAGGATTCCTCCAACTGCCTGTTGATGATTGGTGCCAAACAGCTTCTTACATTGCCAGTGCAGAAAATGTTGCTGCTATTAACGTTGTTAACGATTGTGCAGAGAGAGGAGTGAAACTGGCATCTGACTTTGTTGAAGCAGCGCGAACGGATGAACATTTTCAAAACATTCTTCAAGTGGTAGAAATGGACCGCAAAAACATCTCAAATGTGCGTAAACCTTACAAACGTGCAACAAAGTGAAACTGAATTAAATGCAACAGTAATAAATAATTTAATACTTTAATGTAATTTTTATATAGGCTAGAATAAACTTCTTTTTTCTTTACATGTTTTGTGATTTCTTGGGAGGGGGGGGGACCTCTAAATCAACTCTGATTTGAAAATATTTTACACAAGTTATTATTAATGATATTAGAACAAATTAGAAACATAGACAGCTCAAAAACAAACAATCAATTTTTTCCTCTATTGTGGTGATGCACCCTAATGTACACCCTATACTATATAAACATGTACACCATATAAATACTATATAAACATGTACACCCTTTAATCTATAGCAGTGCCTACGAGAGGGGGGTGCAGCCGGTGCGCCGCACCGAGGCCCATGAAATTTTAGGGGCCCATCATGTGCAGTAGATACAAATTAAAGTAAATATATTGAAAATTAAAGAATTTCTACAAGAGCTGAACGAAAATAATTAAATTAATTCTTTAAATTTAATTTAAATAACTTGAAATAATAACTGGATTTTCAAATAGTTCTAGTTATAAATCACTTTTCCTTTTAATATAATTTCTTAAAATGGATGGATCCATTGCTAATTTTCACAAATTGGTTTTTTCAAATATTTTCCCCGCTTGCCTACGACGTCATAAGCCATTATTTAATTATAGATTCCAAATCTTCTCCATTCTGGATATAATCATTAAAAATCCAAATCATGTTTTTTGAGCATTTTCGAAAAAAAATGCTCTATTGTCCTCGTTTTGTCTGTCTGTCCGTCATCACCCTAGATCTCAACAACCATAAGTCCTAGACCCATGATGTATATATCATTTTGTAGGTCTTGGCCTGCCAAGAAATTACTTTTCCATTTCGCGATCTGACCTCTGAGGGCCGTAAAAGGGGGCTTAGTACCGTTTTTTACTATATAAGCTATATTAATAAAGGAGCGCCCATTCTCAGCAACTATAAGTCCTAGACCCATGATGTATATATCATTTTGTAGGTCTTGGCCTGCCATGTGTACATCAAAAGTTCATTTCGCGATAGGACCTCTGAGGGCCGGGCTTCAGGGCTCCTAAGGGGCTTATATATTATATATACACCTTGTACGTTCAATAACCCATTCATTTGGTGCGAAATACTGCAGCACGTAGTTTCACCAAGATTTATTAAGAACCTCATCAAATGAAATAGTAAGCTTGTGTTCTGAGTTTAATTGAAAGTATCAGAGCTATGCATCAATTGACGGAGTTTTCGGACGATTAAATGACTATAATTTCGAATGTTTTCAATTATGAGTCCTATTTCAGTAACCACAAACCACTTGTAGTTAGATTTAAGAGAAAATAATTTTGTTTTCAAATATAAGAAGAAAACGTCTTTTTAATATCTTTTTTCAGATATATGCATTACACAATTGAATTTATAAACATTTCCAAAATTTACAAATATTTACTGAAAGATAGCATACGTACTGATACATAATACGAAAATGCTCTAACACGTCCTGTGTCCAGAATGGAACAGGCTTAATTGCTTGTTTTCTTTCATAAAACTTTACGATGGATATATCTGTTGTTGGATCTCCTCAAAATGTCAATACATAAGGAATTCTATCTAGCTTGGCGTGAACTGGAAAGACGCCTGTCAATTCAAGAAGTTATTGAAAATCTGCTAGAGGCATCTATTAGAGTGGAATCTGAAAAATGGTACATTTTGAAACGAATTATTGATTTTACCCTTTTTTTAGGAGAACGTGGTCTTTCTTTTCAAGGCTCTTCGCAACACATTGGTGACTCGAATAATGTAATTTTTTTAGGTTTGATATAGTTGCTTTCCCCCTGGGAATCCATTTTAAGAGAACATGTGCTAAAAGTAGAAGAGTCGCAGAAAAAGGGGGAAAGGCTGCAAGTACGTCACCTCTCTAATCATTCTCAAAATGAATTCATTGCAGAATGATCTGACCTTGTAAAGCAGTACATTTTAGGTGAAATGCAAACGGCAAAGTACTATGTAATAATTGTAGATTCTACATCAGATTCATCTCATGTTGAGCAAACAACATTTCTTTTGCGTTACTTAGTTCGCCATGAATCATGATATGAAATAGCAGAACGATTTCTAAAATTTGTTAATTGCAGTGAAAAAATAGATCGGAAATAGCGCAACTAAGCAATACGTATTTAAATGTAGATATCAATGTGACATAGAAGTGAATGTATTACAACTGAATTTAGAAGTGAATGTATTACAATTACCCCAGTGAGAATATAGAAGTGAATGTATGTGATAAACTACTGTTTAGTAAGAGATTTATATTTTCAATTCATAACCTAGACATTTATTTTTATATCAGTTTTAACCTAAGAAATTTGTAGTTTTTAATATAGTGGTCACACATTTTTTACTTTTGTTATTGACATAAGTCACAAAGCATGTTTATAATACAATTGACAACCTATGTGCCAGTTATTATGGATGAAATTAGATTTCTTTATAGGTTTTAAATGTTCCAGTAATATTAGTAATAATGTACATATGTAATTTCAATGTTGACACTATTTTCTAGTTTTAATAATTTAAGACAATGATACCAAGCATTCTTTCATTTATCTCTTCTTGATACAATTAAATCACATCAGAACAAAATTTCAGTTTGTCATGTGTAGACATAATCAAACCATGAACTATAAATTCAATAAGTATTTTTAATCTTCTTCATTTCAGTCTCATGTAGGCTCTGGCTTGCATACTAATCCCTTCTTCTTTTTTTGATCCACTGTTGTCTTCTTCAATCTCTCACTCCAAGGGTTTTAAGTCTTTTTTGATCTTATTTATCCATCTCTTCTTGGTCTGCTCTTTAAGTCTTTTTTCATTAGGTGTTGTTTTATATTTTGCAGTGGTGCCTATGTTCTTTTCTGTTTGCTCTATGTGCTCTACCTACCTCAATCTATTTGTTTGTTTTCTGCTGTTATTTTAGGTAACTTAAGAGTTTTATACCCAAGTGTTTATCAGAAAAAAATATCATGATATAAATATGTAAGCCGAACTGTTTTCAAACTGAAATTTTCTAAAGATAAATACTTATATACATTCACTCTGATTTATGTAACAACACACAAAGTTTCTAGATAAAAAAATTGTCTGCTATTCCTGAGGCTGCTGAAACAGGATATGGTGTGGTGGGAAAGGGACATCTTTAAATCCTTGTGAAATTAATTTTCAATGAAACCTCCTTGTGTTTTGGTTGCTCAGGGTAAATTCTTGTCTTTATAGCTGCAGTAAAGAAATTTTGGTCTTGTGCCTCATCCTTCTTGTCGAGATCCAGTGGTCTTGGTACTCATCCTTCTTGTGAGATCAGTGGTCTTTAGTACTCATCCTTCTTGTGAGGATCAGTGGTCTTAGTGCTCATCCTTCTTGTTTAGATCCAGTGGTCTTAGTACTCATCCTTGTCGAGATCAGTGGTCTTAGTACTCATCCTTCTTGTCGAGATCCAGTGGTCTTAGTACTCATCCTTCTTGTCGGATCCAGTGGTCTTAGTACTCATCCTTCTTGTCGAGATCCAGTGGTCTTAGTACTCATCCTATTGTCAAGATCAAGTGGTCTTAGTACTCATCCTTCTTGTCGAGATCCAGTGGTCTTAGTACTCATCCTATTGTCAAGATCCAGTGAATCTTAGTACTCATCCTTCTTGTCGAGATCCAGTGGTCTTAGTACTCATCCTTCTTGTCGAGATCAGTGAATGTAGTGCTCATCCTTCTTGTCGAGATCCAGTGGCTCTTTTCTGGTTCTTCTTTATTTCTACAAGCATTTGAATCTTTTTCACTATTAATTTTTTTGCACACAGCTTTTGACTTCTCCTGTCTTTAAAGTTCACTGCTCTTGTCTCTAACACTGTATAAGCTATTCTAAAGAACCATGCTGAGCTTATTTGAAAAAAAAATTTGATTAATTATAAAATAATTATTTTAAAATTCCAATTTGCCATGCTTTACATGAGTTCAATTGATAGCAGTGCGCTGCTGGCGCTCTCTGACTGTCGATCTGAGAATTTCGGGGTTACGTCCTCTGTGAGAACCATTTAGGAATTTTCCCACGTGAAATTTGATGTTAAGTCCCTAAGTTCACCCAGCTTTAAATATTCCATGGATGGCTGACCTTTTGGGCTTAGGGATCTCATGAAAGTGCTTTGCATTTAATGTCTTCAGATGGTTTTGAGTTTAAAAGTGTAACTCACTTCTTGTAGTGTCTTCAGACTGTTTTTCAGTTTGAAAGTGTAGCAATTCACCTCTTTTAATAACTTCAGATGGTTTTCAGTTTGAAAATGTAGCAACTCACCTCTTTTAATGACTTCAGATGGTTTTCAGTTTGAAAGTGTAGCAACTCACCTCTTTTAATTTCAGATGGTTTTCAGTTTGAAAGTGTAGCAACTCACTTCTTGTAAAAAATCTCTACTTACAGAAGCCAACTTGGCAAACAAAAAATCAAATACTTCGCTGAATTAAAATGCTTGAATATTGTATTTACAGAAAAGTTTCTTTATGTTGTTTTTGACTCAATATGATGTATAGAATATCCAAACTAAATTATAGAATATCCAAACTAAATTATCTTTAAGTTAAGTGCCAGTTTTCACCCACATGTAACCAATGTTCCCTCTAAGGTGTGGTATGAAGTGAGCGAAAAATGTTGTCTCTGACGACATTTTGTTTGATGCCAGAATTTGTGAGCGATTTAAGCGATGTCATCCGTCGGAGTGAGAGCGATCGTACGTGTAGTATGAGCGACGCTCTGAATTTGTGTGGCGACCGCTCACGCGCTCAGCTTAGAGGGAACATTGTATGTAACCTAGTTATACAAAAAAGTCACGTGAAACCCATTCTTTAAGTTTAGTTTCTCAGTTTTCTTTCATATTTCTAATTCCATCATTTAGAAGAAAAGTTCTATGTGCCTATTAAAAAAAGTTGATACAATTTCATTTCCTCATTTGATTGGTTGCATGGCAATACTGATATATTATTTAGGTCTTTGACTCTTATCAATTGGACTGCTAGGAAATATTAGTTAAGTTGTTTGATTCTGATTAGATTTCATGTCTTGGATGAAAAGTTGGAAGTTTTAGGATGCCGTTTAGATTAGTGAGGATGGATTCAGAAATGTAAATAAATGCACCACTTTTGAATATTTTAAATAACATGTATATATAAACATGGGTGATGGATAATATATTTTTTACAAAATATAACCATTGTTTTTAAAACAGAAAATGGACAATGTTTATGAAACATTTGAATATTTATTTATTTTAAAAAAATTCTGAATCCATTCCTCACTAATATAAAGTGTACACTTTTTTAAATTCTGAAAAGAAATTTTTTATTGCATTTTAAAATATTTAATAGGCATTCTATATATTTTAATTTCTTTGAATTTTATATGATATATGTGTTTTATGTTGAAATCATTTTTTTTTTCTAACAATCTACTGTTATTTTTTATTTTTATTCTCATACATAAAAACTGAAATGTTCTTATGTTAATTTTTGAAATTCGAAGGGCTGTGAAAATTCTGTCAGTAACAAACTTCCTTTTATTTAGAGGCTATTAATTAATTTCACCTCACTTCCTGTCTAGTTTGTGTAATTAGTTATGGGTGTGTCCAACCAATATTGTGATCCACACATGATGTGCTGGTATATGTTATGCTCACATTATACAGTACTTTTGCTGAGTGTTTACTTATTGTATTAACTATGACATAATGTGTTGTGATGAGAAAGATATAATCTTGAAGAATTTTGTTTGGTTATCATATGTTGATGGTACAGCTACTAGATCATACCAGATTTATATTTTATTGACTGAAAGTGAAATTTTGGTCTCAACTTAACGAAGAATAAATAAAATGTTTTAGCCTTATTACTTCTCATTTAAATTACAAAATCTTAACATGTATCATGTTTAGTTGACATGTATCATGTTTAGTTGACATGTATCATGTTTGGTTGACTTGTATCATGTTTGGTTGACATGTATCATGTTTAGTTGACATGTATCATGTTTAGTTGACATGTATCATGTTTAGTTGACATGTATCATGTTTAGTTGACTTGAATGTTGATTTTCTTACAGTTGCCTATTTACTGATGAAACTTTATTTTGATCTATTTCATGATTTTTTCCAGGATCTATTTATTGTTGTGATTTCTATTTTATCATTTTTAATTTATATAAATTTGACTCCATTTTTTTACTGTTTTAAAAATGTAAAAAAGCACTTTTCTGTTGTTTCTATGACTTATCCTCTCCAACTAGGACTTAATGAATTCAAGCTAGACATTTTAAAATGTCGTGTTTTATGTTTTTTTATTATTTATTTTTCCACCACTAGTTTAGTTATCAGCTTATTGTTTTTATTGTTGTCTTTCTCTATTTTTATTATTGTAACAAATACAAGTGCTATATACAGTAGATTGTAAACTGTAATTACATAATTGATGCATTAGATTGAAGCTTTTTTTTTAAGAATTTTTAGATTAGGATAAATAGCTGGGGTGTTTGATAGAGCTATAACGGAAATTGTTTAGTAGAGGCACCAATATCAGGAGATTGTTTGATAGGTACATATGGCAAGGAGATTGTTTGATAGAGCTGCCAATAGCAGGAGATTGTTTGATAGAGCTGCCAATAGCAGGGTGTTTAAATACAGCTGCAAAGAAAGTTTTAAAATATAACAACAGAATCTCTCTTTAAAAATAAAGTTTACAGAAAAAAAAAAACATTTTACAGACTGATGAATGTTTAAGATGATTCTCTGTAGAAAGTCCTTAAAAAAAGTTACTTGGTATTGTATACATTTACCTGCTGAATGTGTCACACTTTAATATTTGTAACATAGCCAGACAACAAAAAAAGTTTGTATGTAACTAATAAAAAAAAATGTATGAATGTAAGTTGTAATAAGTAGAAAATTATTCATTACTATTGACAATAAGTATGTCCTGTAAATGTTATCATTGTATTAATTCCTGTACCAATGGTAATACTATTGAACTGCACACCTCTGATAAGGCCTTGGCACCATCATAATGATCAGTATATCTGCCCATCACATTCCTATAATTTCTCCCAATGTTTATTCCCTCCATTGTTTATGTTTAACCTAAAACCTGAGCTGGATTAATTGATGCCCCAAGCAAAGAGAGATACTTAGCAAGGGAGAGAATTCATATTGGTCATATTTTAAAATATACTACAAATGTATTTACTAATAAATGTTATTAATTTTCACCAAAAATTAAAACCAAACCTGGTGCCATTAGGAAGAAAAAAACCCGTATAGCTAAGTCCTTCAAAAGTGGTGTAGGGTGTCTGACATATAACCTGTATAGGTGGTGTAGGGCTACTGACATAACCTGTATAGGTGGTGTAGGAGCTACTGACATTATAACCTGTATAGGTGGTGTAGGGCTACTGACATTATAACCTGTAGGTGGTGTAGGGCTACTGACATTATAATCTGTATAGGTGGTGTAGGGCTACTGACATTAAATCTGCTTCTGTCTAAAACTAAAGATTGATGATAAAAGAAATGGTCCGTATGGGCAGTTTGTAGTGCCATATTTATTTTGAAAACAAAGTTTACATTAGCCCTGCCATTGTCAGTTCTTCCATCTATCTTGTGAATTTATATTTTGTAGAGATAATGAACTCAGGGGCTCACATACAAATTAAGTCAACCGCTAATAAAAATTTATTTAAAACATATCGACAAAATGCTTCATGATTTTTGATTTATTACTATGTTTCAGGGTCTCTCATTTCTCTGTTACTTATCAGGGAAGGCGGTTTAAATGTTGGTTTCTTCCAGGGATAAACTAATTCATTTTGAAATATATTTAAATATAACTATGGGTTAAATATGAAAGCTAGATTTGATTATAATAAGTAAATTTACAAGCCAGTGACGAGTGTCATTTTCCTACTGTGAAATAAATCTTCGATGTTACAAATATAATATGGTCATAATGGTGTATATTATATGTATTTTAATGGATGGCATCATTATTTTTGGCGTTAGCTTCCTTGATTAAAAAAAGTTATTTTGCCATTAGAGTGCTCTCTCTCCCTCTCTCCTGGGCTTCTCAGAGTATTCTGCGGGCTGAGACTTAGTCTCTTAGAGCCCGTGAGATCAGACTTGCTGTGTCTCTCAGCATCTGGAGACTGCCATAGAGCCCAATGGCCAGCAAGCTTCCGGACTGGTCCACCCTGTGAGTCAGGCCAGTCAGGGGCACTCAAAAGTAAATGATCTACGGTTTCCTCCACTTACCTGCAAGGAATTCGACATTGGGCCTCAACCTCCCAAAGTAACGCGCCAATAGGACAGTGCCCAGTACGGAACTGGGCAGTGGCGCCTGCTCGACACACCTAAGCTTCCACCGGGTCAGTTTTGGATAGACGCTCAGAAACTTTGGACGTTGACTCCGTTCTGCCCCATGAGCCCAGCGAGTCACTTCGATTGTCCAAGAGACAGATCTTGGAACGTGCTGCCTCAAATGAGCTCTTTCTTGCACTCATGGGCTGCACTTGGGAATCTGTCGACTGTTGGATTACCTTGGCAATGCAGCCTGCCCTTTCATTTCCGGGCACGTCCACATGCCGGGAACCCAGTATGGTCACATGCACATGATGTTGGGACGCAAGACCCTGTATTGCCATCAGCATGGCTTCCAGCAGAAGCGGCCATTCTCCCGTCCCTTTTACAGCTTGGAGAACAGAGGGAAGCGCGTCAGTGAAGATGACAATGTCTGTAGCAGGCAAAGTACCCTCACCATTAAGCTCTCCTATGTGGTCCACTGCCTCAGTAATGGCTGTCATCTCTGCCTCTTAAGCACAGAGCGACCCATAGGCCAGCATGGTCTTTCACAAAGCCAGTTTGTGGGAGAGTGATGTGGACCCCAAGCAGTCAATACTGGTTACAGAAGCATCAGTATAGGCCAGTATAGAGTCCCCCGAATAGAGTTCCAATCGTCTCCAAAGCCACATCAGTGATGGTTCGGCGATCCTTTGCGTTCCCAGCATTGGTTTTGACCAGGGTCGTGCGTACCTCGGGCCGTAGAAAGCCTCGCCAGGAGGGACCTAGAGACTGTCTCCAGCGTGAGCGGTCAGTTGGCAGCTTGATCTGGAGGCAAGTCTTACTGCGTGGTGCATAAAAGACTGCATCGAGAGCCGCTTCCTTTCCACCAGCCATCGACCATCTCCCTTAGGACAGAGGTCTCCTCCTGCCGTTTGTACCGCTCCTTACAGGGTTATAACGGCCTGCTCTCTATGGATACCCAGAGGTGGCACATTTGACATGATTTCCACCAGCTGCTGTGGGTGCTTTGTTCGAAAGTGCCTGTGATCAGTCAGTGCTATCGCTTGACAATTTTTTTCTCTATATTAATTATGGAAATTTTCCCCAACAAAATGAAAAAAAGATTGAGGTTCAATTATGAAAAATGTTAGTATTAATTTGGGTGGGGGTTACATGATAAAGGTCCTGTCTACTGAGAATTGTAAAGTATAGCCATAACTATGGGATTTTGTATGAGCTGCAACTCTTCCTGCTTATTACCTCCCTTTCAGATACCAGGTCTCTGAATACTTTCAAATTTATTTGTGCAATTCAATCATTCTGTTTTTTGTTGTTATTTTAATATGCATATAAAATAACATGATGTCAATATAATCATTAACTTAATATAACATGATGTCAATAGAATCATTAATATAATATAACATGATGTCAATAGAATCATTAATATAATATAACATGATGTCAATAGAATCATTAACTTAATATAACATGATGTCAATAGAATCATTAATATAATATAACATGATGTCAATAGAATCATTAATATAATAAATAATGCTTAGAGAGCTGAACATAAGCAAATTTATCAAATTTTACTAAATGATAAAATTACCGTTAATACAAAAATCTAGCTCATTCATATCATCAACAGACTCACTTAGAGATGCTTGCAGCTTTATTTGGCACCTACTGTTATTTAAAGTTTGAGGGTTGCATATGGGTATCAGCTGGAGATGGTATCAGCTGGAGATGATGGTATCAGTTGGAGATGGGTAGTGGTTATTGTTTAAAGTAATTATATATAGGGATATATCAATGAAGAATTTAATGCCAATTATTATAATTGGTGGGAGGTGGCTCTGAAAATATTTATATAATAATAGATTGTGGAGCGAGGAATTTCAGTTTTATAAGTTTGTATTTTTGGGAAGGGAGTGGTGATGGGGAACAGACTGGAGTGAAATCTAAAACATTGTTTACTGACTATTCGCCCTGCCCCACCCAAAGCCCTAAAACATTGTTTACTGATGACTGGCGGGCCCTACTACAAAACCTTTAACAAAATCAAAGAATCTGTTAAACTGGATATTTTATTCTAAATATCCCCAAACTTATATTTTTCTTTTTTATAAGTTTTTAATTTTATTTTAAAACTTTATTTCTTGTGGTTAGCTGTGTTCTCAATTCCTGTAATAGTTTTAAATATGTAATCATTTAGTGAGAATGCTTAAATTTAGCATACAAGGTGATTCCTATTCGACAATACAGGATTTTAATAAAGTCCATGAATTAACTTCAAGAATTATGAAGCTCACTACTTTTTAATAATGTTATTAATGGGGATAAAATTCGTCTGGACATTATCATGTCAAAATATTACAAAGTCAAGCATCTGTGCACACAATAGTGAAGCTTTTTTTTTTAAAGTCTTTTATAGACTTGTCAAGTTAATTAAATTATATTAAAGTATACAAAAAAATGGAATTATTCTTTCAAAACAAAATGTAGATATGAAAAAAATATATCAAAATACTTTTAAAAAAAGCTTTTATAAAATTGCTCTGAAAAGTAAGAAAATGTCATTTATAATAGTAATATTTATATGAATAATTTTCATTACGTGGATAAAACCAATATATTGAACTAAATATATCTTTACCAGGGTTGTTAACAATACTCTTAAATTGTCGCCAACACCAGGCTTGCGGAGCCGAAGAGCCGCTGCACTAGCTGCAGGCAGAGCCAAAAAAATCTGGCGGCTCCACGGCTCCCAAATTTTTTTTTTTAAAGGAGAATTTTTTTTTTGGCTTTAAAATTCTAAATTTGTTTGATTGTTTGCCTCCTACAATTTGAAATGTTGTCATGTTTTACGAACGCCACAACAGTAACAGCATTTTTAAATGATAGCATGCACGCACATCACCACAAGAAATCTTTAGTGGGGAATCGTTTTTGTGTTCGTTTTAAATCTTGTTTACCCCTCAGAATTTTTTTTAATGGCATGTTATTTTGTTATATATAAAGTTAAAACAGTTTTATTTCATAGAATAATTGTATCAATCATTTAAAAATGAATGTTTACTACGACGACAAATAGAATGCGTCATTGTGTATTATTTGACAGCGAGTCGTAATAGACTAAAAATGAAATGGTCTCTTTCTGTATTTAATAATTTTCATTAGGATCCGGGTGGGGTCGACCTAGGCCCCTATTATTCCGACCCCTCATGTCTAGACCCTTTTTCTGTGCTGCTTGAAATATAACGTTTTTACAAAGCCACGGCCCCTACTAATTTTTCTGGATCCGCCCTGATTTTATTATAAACAGAATAGCTAAAATGAGTAGATAGCATTATAAGGCTCACGGCTGTCGGACCCGGGTCCCCAATAAAGTCTGATTGTTATTCGGACCGTGGCAAATATGCACTTAGCTTAGTTATATATAAATTATAGAGACGGAACCCGAAAAATAATAATACAGAGTCCGCTTAGTGGAACCCTAGAAAACTGAGTAACACGATTAAATCATACAATTCAAACAATTATAAAAAAAATAAAAAACAATAATAAAGTTTATATATAGCTTCATTAGTATATTTGCCCGTGGGTCAGGCTAACAATCAGACTTTATTGGCAGGCCCGTAGCCAGGAATATTAGTGGGGGAAGTGAAGAATTTTTCGGGAGGGGGTGCCGAAGAAGGGCGGATCTAGACCACTTTGACGGGGGGGCAAAACGGATTTCCATTGTTGAAAATTGGTCTTAAAACAAAAAATATTTCGATAATTTAATGATGTATAACCTAAATACTTCGAGATAACGGGCGAAAGCTGCGAACGGAGAGGAGAGGTTTGGGAGGGGATCTCAGAAATTTTTTGCAGTTCCATATCTGGAATGATTTTAGTACCAATTGTTTAGCTATTAATTAGAAATATATAATTTTAATTACGTTTCAATAATGCATGGCATGTTGCAGTTTTGTTAAAAATAATTTAAATAGTAAAGAGTTTTAATGATAAAAATTTGTTGAGGCTAGCAATTTCTGATTCCTGTTATAAATATATTGACCATTTGTTCTGCTACACAATTGTTACATAATTAATAGATGCCTGATTTATATTATTATACTGTTTGTTTAACGTACAACCAGGGAAGAACGACAATGATGCACAAATATAGCTTAGCTATTTGTGTGATATTTCTTATAAAATATTGAAAACAAAGAACAGATCTAACAACAACAGTCGCAATTATTCTATTTTAAAATAAAATTAATTACGCTAAAATGGTCGCAAATTAAATAACATCACTCAGAAATCACGGAGTTTGTACTTAATTTTTTTTATTATACATATGTATAAAAATGAAGACAAAAGTAAATGTTATTTTATTAACTTATTTAAGTTTCTAGTTGTCCTCAGAAGATATCAATAAGCCAACTACTGATAAAATACACGTGCTGATATTAATATTTTAAAAGTTGATTGGCCAGCTCAGTCCGGGTCCCTAAAACTCGCCGGGCCCATGGGCATTGGCCCCCCTGCCCCACTCAATCGAGCACTTGTTGCGACTTATATTATAATACGTTCAAATTTGCAAACTTTGCGGTTTAGCACTGAATTTACCTAAAAATATTTCAGCATTCAGATTGTCTATTAAATCTTTTTCAAATGCAAACGCAGGAAATGATTGCTTAGACGCTTTGTAGCATTTGATCTGCAATATGGGGTGAGCATTCGTGTGAGGGTTGAGAACTGCTCTCACACACGGCTGTTTAAGCACCAAATGCCAATGCTGCCCAAAAATCCCAGAAGTGAACTTCAATAAGATTCAATCTTTATGCCAAAATTAGATAAGCTATATATGTAAGTATATATAAATAGCCTGAATGATTGCTTAAAATATAAACTTTTAAGTTTTTATTATTATTGATTTATTAAACAAAATGATTGATATTTTATAGCCGTTATTATTAAAATTTTGTCAAAAAACTCAAATCATGCACGGGGGCTCAGACCCCTAGCCCCCTCTGGCTACGGGCTGCTACTTTCCTTTTGTTGAAATCTGAAGTGCATAGAACTCTCTGTCTTCTTGGAAAAATCACTCACCTTTCTCATCTGTTTCATTAAACATCGCTGTGAAATCATAGTTTCCAGGTCTTCAATTATGTCTTTCAAACTTCTTAACAACATTGCCAATTTTTCTCTCAACTGTTGATTTAAATTGTTGAATTGGCAATGTCATTTTTTCCCAATAACTTTTTCTTCACCCTCTATCAGTACGATCCTGTCTTTTCTGCATTTTACATCAGAAGCAATTTTTTTATTTCTGTCCACGATATGTAGTGCCATTGAAATTTTCGCATTTGATCAAGATTGTCAACAGTATTATGCTTTCGTGATTTAATGCCTTTTCGAGACTCTTGCAGATTTGAAGACCAAATTCTCTTTCTCGTCTCGGAAGCTGGGCATTTTTCGACATAACTGCTCTAAGACAATCCAGAGACGACACAAATACTAAGTATGCATATAATAGATACCAATGAAAATGCTGACAGGGCATGGAAAAACAAAGAACACAATTACACTAAAATACTAAATGAGAGTATGACATACGATTTACTGGGGAATATAAAATATTGAAAAAATTTTTTTAGTCATATACCTACTCTAAAACCTTTAACAAAAGCCGAAGGTGAGACATACAATTTCTTACATACATCTAGACTAATGTGGGTGTCTTGCTGTAATTGACTAGTCTTGTGAAATTCATCCAGCAACTCCACAAATAGAACATTACAATAATTCAAACTCCTCCATTTGTTCACAATGTCTATGGCTGGATCTCTTATTTCGCCTTAGTATTTACATGTAATGGAATATTCATGTTAATTTTATTTACATGTAATGGAATATTCATGTTAATTTTATTTACATGTAATGGAATATTCATGTTATTTTATTTACATGTAATGAATATTCATGTTAGTTGTATTTACATATAATGGAATATTCATGTTAAATGTATGCTCATTAGGGTGCATCACCACAATAGAGGAAAAATTGATTGTTTGTTTTTGAGCTGTCTATGTTTCTAATTTGTTCTAATATCATTAATAATAACTTGTTGTAAAATATTTTTCAAACCAGAGTTGATTTAGAGGTCCCCACTCCCCCCCGCCCAAGAAATCACAAAACATGTAAAGAAAAAAAGTTTATTCTAGCCTATATAAAAATTACATTAAAGTATTAAATTATTTATTACTGTTGCATTTAATTCAGTTTCACTTTGTTGCACGTTTGAAAGGTTTACGCACATTTGAGATGTTTTTGCGGTCCATTTCTATCACATGAAGAATGTTTTGAAAATGTTCATCCGTTCGCGCTGCTTCAACAAAGTCAGATGTTAGTTTCACTCCTCTCTCAGCATTCGTTAACAAACGTTAATAACGGCAACATTTTCTGCACTGGCAATGTAAGAAGCTGTTTGGAACCAATCATCAATAGGCAGCTCGAGGAATCCTGTGTCCAGTTGAAGTCTCTATATAGTAAACCACGAGTCAACTCCAGCCAGATCACACAACCGAGTTTTAGAATCATTTGATTGGAATCGTGGTTTTCCCCAATCATTTCCAAATCGATTCTGTGGAGTTTGGAGGGCAACCACTGGTCGAAGCCTTAGCAGAGCATCTGCTAGAGCTCGCTTTCCAACACAGTACTGTTGCTGAACAGAGCAAGTGGGATCATTTCAGCAGTGAGGTACCACAGATGCCTATTCATGGCACGATTGCTGAGGGACGGATGGCCGGTGGTGTAGATACTCGACTGTTATCCTGAGAGTCCTGGGTTCGATCCCCGTGGTGAGGCCCATGGAATTAATCCAGGTGATGGTGCAAAGTTGTCCCAAAGTCCACCCAGCTTTAAATGGGTACCTGACTTAAAGTTGGGGAAGTAAAGGCGGCTGGGCGTTTATTGTATCCACAAACCCTTCATATGCCGAGGTTATAGAAACAGATGAATTCTACACTTCATCTGCCCCGATGGCCCGATAGGGTTAAAGGGAACTTTACTTACTACTTTACTATTGCTGACGGATATGTCTCTGTTGACATCGTTGTAATCCAAAAGTCGCTTGTAGAGCTGTAGATCATTCCATGGTGCATCCACATTCTTTTTGCAAGTGAGCCACCACACGACATAAACATGTGTTACAATGTAATCTTTGGCACTTGATCACGTGTGGTAATAGTACCTGGAGGCAATAATTGAATTTGTTTCTCACACAGTGCAATCTTGAGGCAATATATCAGCTTTTGCATCCATCGTGCTTTGTGCAGGGCACCTGGTCTTTTAAAGTTAACCTCCTTATTTGTAGCATTCAGGTAAACAAGGGACAACAAGGAATTCGTGGTAGTCGTCTCGCGAGAATTCGGTTTGTTTACTAGAGTTGGCATGTGCAATCACCGCATCTCTCATTATCGTCAGTCGCTCTTGAGCCTTCAGATCATGATCAGCTAACGTAAACGAACTACAAGCGTGAGACCAATCATGTGCCACCAACTCCCAATTACTTCGCAGCTTGGTGAACAAAGTTATATCCGGGGATTAGAAACTTCTATTTTCATGTCTGCAAACATATGCGAGAGGATAACTTCACCAATGTGATGGCGAGAACCTGACCACAGAAGAGCACGTTGCAGCATATTTTGTATGGCAATGCAGGCAGCAGTCTGATGACCAGTGTTTGATCTTGTTGTGTCGAATGTCATATTAATGATACAATCATTACAATGCCACTCTGTCATTAGCTTCATGGTTAATTCTGCAATTATTTCACCAACGGGTTTCTTTGTTGCCTTGGCATAATTTGGCACTCTAGAAGTCCAATTGCTTTGCATAACCGTCAACAACTGTTATGCGTTCTTCAGTGACACGATGATTTTAGAGAAGGTGTCAGTTTGCCATCCCAGTGGAGAGTGCAGAGTTTGGGTGGTTCCCAGGAGTCGTGGATCTTTGTAGATATCTCACTTACAACTTTTGCATTGAACGATCTGCAGTGGCATAGGAAGAAGCCACCATTGATACATCACCCCCAGACTCGCTAATAAGGCCCTGTGTGAAAGCTGCCTGCTGTGTTAGTGTAATCTTTAATCTTGCCGCTAGTGACACAAGATTTGGTCGACTTAAAACATCTGGAGGTACAAATACCAAAGTTCCTGTTGGCTTTCTTCGCTTTTGCAATGGCATTATATCATCCAAACAGTTATCAACAAACTCCATATTATCTTCAGATTTAGAAGTAGAATCATCGGGTTCGTCACTGCTACCCTCGCTGGAAGGCACTGATATTGTTGAACATGCTGCATTTTCTTCTCTTGCGCGTTTCCGACGTTCCAATGTTGCGACATCTCGTGAATGGCGTCGAGCGACTTTTTGCAAGTGTTTTGTCAAATGATCCAAAGTTGGAAGACCTGTCTCCTTTCATAGACCTCCAAGAATGCTAGATCTTCTGCATTCTTGATAATAGTCTCGACATTTGGTGGCCACAGTTGAAAAGTTGTTGCCAACATAGATTTCATTTGTTCCAGTTTACGTTTGGTGGCTGGTGTGTTTCTGCGACTTTTTATCAATTGAACGAAGTTTATTGTATTCATCAAGAAGCTGAACAATCTTCTCACAAGCTCTCCTCTCTGTCACCATTGGAATGTTTGCTTTTCGTAGAAAGCAGTAACTTGATTCAGCACAATTTTGGCAGTTGTAAATCGAGAAGGTGCACCAAGAGAACCTGGATGCTCACTGTGTGCTGCTACATTGCAGTGATACATCATGCACCTCAAAACTTGTAAACAAGTTGGTAGTCGAAGAATTCCAGTAATTATAGCATCATCAACACAGATTGCAGGGCTAATGCCAAACAATTCAGTTTTCAGAAGAGTTGGTGGTTATTTGTTCGCGAGGCAGGAGACGCAGTAATAACTGGATATGCAACTGTTGAAGTGATGCCAGGGTCAGCCAGCATTTCCTTAGAAGGTGTAAACATTTTATTGTTGTTTTTCATATCATTTCCATGTTCTGATTTTTATAGGTCGTGTGTATCAGAAATTAAAATAATATAAATAAAGAAATTTAAATGCTTGCCTTGGTCATCAATACTGCAGTAAGGAAAAGTGTTGTTTTTGCTAATAAAATGTGAATTTAAATTTTAGCACAACTGCTTATCAAAATCAATCATAGCTACCAAACATTGTAAAACCAAAGACTATAAAACAGTTTATATAGCGCTTCACTTTTTGTATGTAAGTATGTAACACTTTACAAGAAGGATGGTTTTATCTAGTTTTCGCTTAATTATGCAAACTTTGTTGAAGTCGGGGACCTCTAAATATTGTCAAATATTTTTTATTTTTTTACACAATGCTTTTTTTGGATCAATGGAACAAATTTAAATAGCTGACAGAACAATTATTACAAATTTTTTTGGTGAAGCACCCTAAGTTCATGCAATGGAATATTCATATTAAATGTATTTACATGTAGTGGAATATTCATGTTAAATGTATGTACAATAATGTACATGTAGTGGGATATTCAAGTTAATTGTATTTACATGTAATGGAATATTCTTGTTAAATGTATGTACATGTCATGGAATATTCAAGTTAAATGTATGTACATGCCATGGAATATTCATGTTAATTGTATTTACATGTCATGGAATATTTATATTAAATGTATGTATATGTCATGGAATGTTCATGTTTTTCCCCATTTATTATCTGAAAAGAACAAAAATAAATAAAATTGTTTGTTCATTTGGTCATTGAGCCATATTTTTTTCAAATTTGCAAAATTAAAATATTCAGCTAACAAGTTCTGCTGTTTAATTAATCAATGTATATTTTAATGAATTGGTTATCAAGAACGACATTTTTCGTAAATTAGTATAAGTTTAGCTCAACACAACACATTTAAACACATATACGCAGACATCGTTTTAATATTTGAGACAATCCAACACACTGTCCTATTTAAGTGTTTTAATGAAGTACTGACGTGAAACATGACAACACAGTTAACAGACAAATAGAGAGCTAAGTCAAACTTGAAGTGATTACAGAGAAAATAAAACATGTGGGTATGGAATGTCTGTATGACCAATAATTTAGGTGCAATGACATGGTACAGTTATCACCCCCACCAAACCTCACCTATAATTGTTTAAACAGTGTCGAGTTGGAGCTGTAACTTTCTGTTGTGGTGTTGTCACTGCTGACGGTTGTGTTGAACAGAGGCGTGATCGTAGATGTGTCGTTGGATGCATCTCCAGAACCCATGCCAGGGGTGGTGTCGTTGTACACCGTCGGGGACTGTGTCGTTGTGTTGGAGGATGTTGCTGACACCTCAACTGCTGCTGTTGTTGTTGAAGGGAATGCATACCACGCTGCTGTTGATGTTGGGGTCACTGTTGTGGTAGTTAACTTCATACGTCCCTCGTCCACTTTCTTCCTGGTCGCCAGTAAACACCCCCACCAAACCTCACCTATAATTGTTTAAACAATAAATACATAAATGTCATAAATGCAATAACTAATAATAGTAATAACGAAAAGTAATAAATAAAAGTAAAAAAAAAAATTAAGTTGACCTAAAAAAAACACTGAGATTTAATGACTGAAAATAAGAAATGAAACAATTAAAGGAAATTATTTTAAAAAACTTTAAACTAGGGATTATTTCAAATATAATAATAAATTACTTCTTGTTTTACTATTTAACACAGTTTGAATGTTTCTATTGTTATAACAAAGTGCATCGATGAAAGTAGTACATAGACATAGTAAATAGTATTAAATAGTATTTAGCTCATAATTTACCTTCACAATACTTAGAGTCACGTGATATCGCCTTTAAATCACCCCCCCCCCCATCTCCAGGCCCGATCTTGTGATTTAAAAAAAGAATGTTAAGAAATGAATGGAGGGGGGGGGGACAAAAACAAAACGATCGCGTCACGTGATTTTATTGGATGATAATTAAATGTTCAAAGAATTTTGTTTGTTTAAATAACACTGAAAGCAACAAAACATCTCGTTATGTTTATTCTGTGGTCTTGCAAAATTGTGAATATAAAATAATTACAAGCAAGTATTATACAAATGTACTAAGATCTGTATACTTTACTAGTTCCAAGTACCCGGCTTTGCCCGGGTTTAAAATAAGTTACCTTTTGTTTTCTCCCTACCCCCTCTCTCCCTTCCTCCTTCCCTCCCCCTCTCTCTCCCTCCTACTCCCTCTCTCCCTTTCTCTTTCCCTCCCTCCCTTTCTCCCTCTCCTTCCCTCCCTAACTCCCCCATCTCCCTCTCTCTCCCTATCTCCCTCCCTCCTCTCACCCCCATCTCCCCTCTCTCCACCTTCCTCCCTTCCTCCTCCCCCCTCTCTCCCTCCCTGCACCCTCTCTCTCTTTATCTCTCACTCCCTCCCATTTATCCCATCCTCTCTCTCCCTCTCTCCTTCCCTTTCTCTCCCTCCCTACCCCCTCTCTCCCTCCCTCCTTTCTCCCTCCCTCTCTCCCTCGCTCCTTTCTCCCTCCATCTCCCGCCTCCCTCTCTTCCTCTCTCTCTCCCTCCCCCTCCCTCCCTCATTTCCTCTCCCTCCCTCCCTGCCCCCTCTCTCTTTATCTCTCTCCCCCTCTCTCTTTATCTCTCTCTCCCTCCCCCTCTATCTCCCTCCCTTCCTTTCTCTTTCCTTCCTTCCCCTTTCTCTCTCCCTCCCCTCCCTCTCTCCCTCCCCCTTTATCTCCCTCCCTAACACCTCTCTCCCTTTCCCTCCCTCCTTCTCTCCTCCTCCCTGCCCCCTCCTTCCCTCTCCCTCCCTGCCCCCCTCTCTCTTTATCTCTCTCCCCCCTCCCTCTCTCTGTACAATTAAACGTCAAATTACGCTTCTTAAATAAAAAGAAAACCTTATTTTAATCCCGGGCAAAGCCGGGTACTTGCAGAATGAAAAAAAAACAACAACAATATTTTTTTTTCCGTCCCTAACCCTTTCTTCTCCGTCCGTTCAATTACACATTCACTTGGTGCGCGAATACAGGGAATTCCCTGTGCATTGATACAATTTTAATGCAATAACATTTAAAGCACCCGCGCGCAAGTTCATCATCGGGAAATGACGTCACAGAGGATTTTTATTTATAGTGAAGGCGATCCCATACCGTGAATACTTTAATATAGTAAAATACTAAAATAATTAATTACAATTAAACTACCCATTGAGATTGTATTAATAATGTTAATAATGTCACAGAAACATTTTAATTAACGTATTTCGGTTTATTAAAGTGCACCTTTATTTTTAATAAATAAATAGATATGACTATTGATTTCACCATGTTTACAATTGGAGTTTCCGGAAGTTATCCCTCTTTTAAAAATGTATCATCAGGAAATGACGTCACAGAAGAGTTTTATTTATGGCGCCGTCGAGATTACTTTTAATATAGTAAAATACTAAAATAAAAATAATTTATTACAATTAAACTACCCATCGAGATGAAACGAAACATGTCCTATAACCTTCCCCATGTAATTATGTGTATGTGTACCAAATTTCACGTCATTTGGTTGTCTGGATCTTGAGTTATAAGGGAACAGACAGACAGACAGACAGACAGCAAATACGTCTTATAAGTATAGAGATTAAAAAAATGACCACAATATATATATATATATATACATATATATATGTGTGTGTGTGTGTGTATGTGTGTGTGTATTGATAATACGGTACTATTCAAAAGTTGATACAGTTTTAAAGCTTTCAAATTGTAAAGTATAAATGGTTTCTGGGGCCAAACAGAAAGATCCTGCCACAGATTAGTGGATCCTGCCAGGTTTTCCTGTTGTTTTTGAAACATACAATGTGACCTATATACATTTGTAAACATGAGCAGCACGACACATACACATAAAACACATTTTATAAAAACCATTCAACAAGCAGTACACATAAGCGTCTACTGTATTACAACCAACTACAGACACTTTGAATACGTGAAGTATTTACTTCCGCTTTGATGATACATGTTTTGAATGTTTATTACAAATATTAACAAATCAACAAGGCCGTTTAACGCACACATTTTGTTGTAATTAAAAAAAAATTTAAGTCCAAAACTGTTCGTATAGAATGAAGAAAAAATAGTTTTGTGGTAATAAAAAAGAAACAGTATTGCAAGAAAAACAGAAAAAAATTATTTTCATAATACATGAAACTCGTATTTTCTTGATTCCATCGACTTTCTTCTAAATGTGTAGACTATATGAGTGTAAAACTGTACATATACATGTTTAAATTGCTCTGTGACCATATGACTGTATGGCTCTATGACCATATGACTGTATTGCTTTATGACTGCACCACTTAATAACTTTATGACTGTATCACTTTAGAACTATATGGCTATTTTGACTACATTAACGTATAAAATTATTACTGTATTTCTATATGACAATATCAACAACTTTATGACTTTTTGACCATAGAAAGACTTGAATAGAATGACTTTATGACTATATCAGCTACTAACTTTATTTGTGTATACCTATATAAGTTACTAATTTTTTGCTTGTATAACTATATATGTTAATTATTTCTTGCAGTAATACACATCATCTTGATCATGGTGACAGTTTGGACAAATGCTTTCTGCAAAAAAAAATAATTAAAAAGCATGTGTGTATGAAAACTAATTAGGTTATAAAAAGAGTTAATATGTTTTTGTTTTCTAACAATAAATTATTTTAGACTAAGTTTATACATGTTTTAGTATTAATACTGATTTACAAGTTAAGTCTTAACTTGACAGTGTACAATGTATAGTGCATTTGGTATTACCAGTAGTATTATATTGTTTACTGCTACATGGTGTGTGTGTGTGTGTTGTGCAGTAGTGTACTAGCAGGGGCGGGAGAGTATATTCAATTGGTATGTGATAGTGCTACACAATGTGTATGTGGTAGTGCTACCTTCCACTGCTACACAATGTGTATGTGGTAGTGCTACCTTCCACTGCTACACAATGTGTATGTGGTAGTGCTACCTTCCACTGCTACACAATGTGTATGTGGTAGTGCTACCTTCCACTGCTACACAATGTGTATGTGGTAGTGCTACCTTCCACTGCTACACAATGTGTATGTGGTAGTGCTACCTTCCACTGCTACACAATGTGTATGTGGTATTGCTACCTTCCATTGCTACACAATGTGGTTGTAGTAGTGCTACCTTCCACTGCTACACAATGTGTATGTTGTAGACTACCTTGCACTGCTACACAGTGTGTATGTGGTAGTGTCACCAGTTCACTGCTACACAATGTGTATGTTGTAGTGACTAGTGCCACCAGTTCACTGTTACACATCTGTGACACACACACATGCTTCTCACCACGAGAATGTCGCCCAAATGAAACTTCCGTTCGTTGTTATCTGAAGATAGTCCTGGTCAAGGATGGACGTCCAGGTTGTCCCCTGGTCTTGACTGATGACGTAAGCCAGCCCATTGTTAGCGACACCAAGTAGAGAGTCTGTGAGTTGGTCACTTCCTATGACCACACTGACCCTTGGACTTATTTCTATGGACAATTTATTTAAATAGAGTTAAATAGACGCAGTTGGTGAGCTGCTGTGTCATACTAGAAGAGAAAGTGAAGCATTAATAAATCATTGAACATAGTGTAATCTGTCTAAATATATCTCTTGATATTAGTCTGTTAAATATCTGTTTTTCAATTATTAATGTGTCTATCTATCTCCATAGTTTTTATATTCATGTATGCATCTAATTATCTAACAAATTTCATGACTATTCTGGCATGTGTAGGAAACAAAGCAGTGTAGTGATTACTGCCTGTAGCGTTTAGAATTTACCCCCACCTTCACCGCCCCCTCTCTAAATAAGTAAAGTTTGATTAAAGTTTGTATTAAAGTATTTTGTATACAGTGTACTGCACTGAGTTTGTTCTTCAATATCCTACTAAGAAAGTAGCTATCTTGTCGTATGTGCAGGATGGGAACGCCGTCGCTATAAATAGAAATCTTCTATGACGTCATTTCCCGATGGTAAAATTTTTTATTTTACTTCTAATAAAGCCGAATTGAACTTGCGCGCGAGTGCTGTATCGTGCCACACCAACTTGCCTTTGTGCTGCGAAAGGGCATAATTTATTATGCTACTTTAGTAGTTATTTTTTACTTTTCAGTGCATTTTTATAAAAGCTTTTTTAAATGCTTCGTTTTTATTTTAACATTGAGAGAATTAAGGGAAAAACGTAACGGGTGACATAAATTAGCACACATATATTTACCTAATGGTGTTTAGTTTGGTTTGGTTTGGTTGGTTGGTTTGGTTGGTTAGCGTTGACGGGTAAAACGTAATTTGTGACGGATTTGGCTTGGTTGGTTTGGTTGGTTGGGTCGGTTGGTTTGTTTTGTTGATTGGTTGGCTGGTTTGGTTGGTTGTTTGGTTTGGTTGGTTAGCGTTGACGGGTAAAACGTAATTTGTGACGTATGAAATGTAGGTCATTTCTGCACATTAGGAAGGTGGCGTAAATCAGCACATAATTAACCTAATTAATCGTATTTAAAATTCAGTTATCAAATTGATTAGGAAGGGGTTTCACATTACACCTAGATTTCCCGGGCAACGCCGGGCTTATTCTCTAGTAGTCTTATAAAATATAAACATTACATATTTGGTTACTTTATAAAATCTAACGTAACAGTGCCTATGAATAGTATTTTGCATGTCAGACTATTGTTTTTTGTATTACTTTATCTAATTTTATTTTTGTTGATCCATCAATCAATATATGTTACTAATAAAGCAGCTATCTGCGTCCGGCGGCGTGCAGAGTGGGAAAGCAGTCGCTATAAATAAACGACTTCCGTGAAATGACTTCATTTCTCGAAGGTACAATTTATCTATAAATAAAAAAAACAAAATTATGCACTTTATTTCACGGAAATCGGCTGCGCATTTGACGAACAAAATGGCAGTGTTTAAGCACAAGCATTTTTTCATAATAACTATCTACGTTTGTGAAAACAAAACTTCCTACTTTTTTAAAACTTCCAATAGATCGAAAATCCTTTAGATTGGAGGTTTACGCATCCGATGGTACAATTTTTTATTAATATAAATTTATACTATTTGGTTGGTTGGATTGGTTGGCTCGGTTGGTTTGTTTGGTTGATTGGTTAGATGGTTTGGTTAGTTGGTTTGGTTGGTTGTTTGGTTTGGTTGGTTTGGTTGGTTGATTAGCTTTGATGGGTAAAACGTAATTTGTGACGTATGAAATGTAGGTCATTTCTGCACATGAGGAAGTTTGCATAAATTAGCAACTAATTAATCTAATTAATCGTATTTGAAAATTCAGTAGTTAAATTGATTAGAAAGGGGTTTCGCATTACACCTAGATTTCCCGGGCCTCGCCGGGCTTAATATCTAGTCGTACTAATAAAGTAGTTATCTTGTCGTCCGTCCGGCGGCATGAGGGAAAGCCGTCGCTAGAAATAATATATGACGTCATTTCCCGATGGTATAATATTTTTTTTTATTTTCCTACTAATAAAACCGAATTGAACTTGCGCGCAGGTTCTGTATCGTGATACACCAACTTGCCTTTGTACTGCAAAATGGCATAATAAAGTATTTACCTTTTTCTTTTCAGTGCATTTTTATAAAAGCTTTTTTTAATGCATCGTTTTGATTTTGAAATTGAGAGAATTAGCACCCATATCATTACCTAATGGTGTTGAGTTTGGTTTGGTTGGTTGGTTGGTTTGCTTTGGTTGATTTGGTTGATTTGGTGGGTTTGGTTTGTTTGGTTGGTTTGGTCGGTTGATCGGTTTGTTCGGTTGGTTGGTTTGATTAGTGGTTTGGTTTGGTTGGTTAGCGTTGACGGGTAAAACGTAATTTGTGACGGATTTGGCTTGGTTGGTTGGATTGGTTGGCTAGGTTGGCTTGTTTTGTTGATTGGTTAGCTGGTTTGGTTAGTTGGTTTGGTTGGTTGTTTGGTTTGGTTGGTTGGTTGTTTGGTTTGGTTGGTTAGCGTTGACGGGTAAAACATAATTTGTGACGTATAAAATGTAGGTAATTTCTGCACATTAGGAAGGTGGCATAAATCAGCACCTAAATAACCTAATTAATCGTATTTAAAAATTCATTAGTTAAATTGATTTGGAAGGGGTTTCACTTTACACCTAGATTTCCCGCGCAACGCCGGGCTTAATATCTAGTGTATATATATATATATATATATATATATATATATATATATATATATATATATATATATATATATATATATTACAGCTGCTCTTCGATTAAAAAATTAATCGAAATTAACGTATAATTAACATTTGTATCGAAAATTAACGCATATTTAATCGACAAAATACTTAATTTATTATTTGTAAAATTTCTTTATTCTATCAACATGGCATCTTAAAATAGTAAATTTGACTTATTTGACTTAACTGAACAGTCTTATTTATTCAGCCAATTGCTTAAACAGACCAGTTTTTTACATTCGTCGGTTCGAATGATGCTCTCTTCTTGTTAACAACACAGCCAGAAACAGAAAAGAGACGCTCACAGGGGACAGTGGTGGCAGGGGATGTTAAATATTTGTTCGCTAACTGGGTATTTGTCCTCATGTAGCTTCCACCACTGTAATGGATCCAAGTCATTTTTAATGTGTTGCTCCAGTCTGTATTTGTCAACAACTGGCGTTTTGAATCAAGGCATCAATGGCTCATTTTCAGAATCTGATGATAGTTCTTGCATTCATGTTTTCTTTCGTGATTGTTGTAATGTTTGTTTATCATCATTACCAAGTTGAGATTTTTTAAAATTATTTCAAGCTGTTGCCAAACTTCTCGTTTATCATTATGCAATCATCTCAGATTTTCGAAACGATAGTCCTGAGCAGTAACAATTTAAGCCACGATAGGTTGAGGTTAAGTTTGCGTGGCTCAAGATCACTCAATAATTCTGAAAAATACAACCACTATCTCATGTACAGATGTGTGCATCAGCCGAGTCTAGACACTGATTGACAGGTGTCATGTATATAAAACTATTAGTATAGCTGTTAACAAACTTGACCAGCTAAATGCCGTATTTTCAAATGCGATCAAAAATTATCCGCCAATTAATATGCCAATACACTACAGTATATAATGTAAACTAGTGAAAGAAGCTATTCTCTTTTTACATCGACTCTAAAAGGAGCATGGGGTTTACTTGTCGAAGGGCTTCATGACAAAAATATCTTCATGTTACATTGCATGTGGGGATTGTAGATTATTTTATTACTAAATCTATTATCTATCTTTAATCTCTCAATATATGTCTCCCTCTCTGTCTCTCTATCCCTCTTACTCTCTCTCTAACTTTCTTTAACTCTCTCTCTCATTCTCTGTCTCACTCTCTGTTTCTTCCCATCATCCTACATCCTATCTTTTATCTCCCTTTTCCTGTTTTTAGAAACTAGAGAAAGGGAAGAAAGGGAAAAATCTACACCACACACACACGACCACACACATACACACATGCCTACACACATACGACAACACACGACCGCACACTAACACATTCACAAAGACACTTACTCACACACACATAGGACCACACACACACACTAACACAAACTCACACACACACACGACCACACACACTCGACCACACACACGACCACACACATATACACACTCACACACACGACCACACAAACGAACACACACATACACACTAACTCACACACACACGACCACACACATACACACACTCACACACACGACCACACACACGACCAAACATACGAACACACACACACACGACCACATATTCACATGGACACACACACACGACCACATACTCAGATACACAAACATACAAACACACACCACACATACACAATACGACCACACACGACAACACACATACTCACATGGCCACACACACTCACTCATACATACAAACACACTTACACACACACTTACACACATACTTATACATACACACATTTACACACACACTTACACATACACTCATAAATACACACACACATACACACACACTTACACACACTCATACATACACACAAAATTCACACACACGTCTACACACACACTGCTACATACACACACACTTACACACACTTACACACACACACATACATACACACTTACACACACACACAACCACACATACGACCACGACACTCATTGTATTGTTGATAAAAAAATATGGGGAAAAATTAATTGAAAATACGAATGTTGTTGTCACCTAAGATGTAGAATATTTTAATTGAAAATACGAATGTTGTTGTCACCTAAGATGTAGAATATTTTAATTTAAAATACGAATGTTGTTGTCACCTAAGATATAGAATATTTTAATTGAAAATACGACTTTGGTTGTCACCTAATGTAAATTGATTCGCATTCAGCTGTTTCTGATGAAATCGTTACTTTAAAAAGAATTTTGAGTTTTCCATTTGCCAAGCCCACCTATTGTGTGATGAAAGACAACCATCATGTCCGGTTTAGTCGGTCATTTCATTTGCAAGTGTTCCTTTTGTCCTGTCCGTGAGGTGGCAATTTCGATGCTTGAGTAAACAAGTTGAAGGGGGTGTGCGGGGGTCGGTAAAGTGTTTGTAAATTATTTCATTGAACTCACTACAAATAGGTCAATACCTATATGATTAGAGAGTATTTTTTCTTTCTGAAATTTTCCACGTGCTGAATTTATTTTGAGAAAAGTGGTTTAAAAATAATACTCCTTGCAAAAATAATTATTATTTATCTGGAAGAGAATGTGTGTCTGTAGTTGTGTGTTGTGTTGTGTTGTGTTATGTTGTTGTTGTGTTATGTTGTGTTGTTGTCTTGTGTTGTGTTATGTTGTGTTATGTTGTGTTATTTTGTTATGCTCTTTTGTATTGTTGTTGTGTTGTTAAGATGTAAGAGGAACGAAACGATCTTATTTTCAATGAGTGACTAGTTAGACATTATTTTCAATGAGTGACTAACTAGACATTATTTTCAAAAAGTGACTAACTATATATTATTTTCAATGAGTGACTAACTAGACATTATTTTCAAAAAGTGACTAACTAGATATTATTTTCAATGAGTGACTAACTAGACATTATTTTCAAAAAGTGACTAACTAGATATTATTTTCAATGAGTGACTAACTAGATATTATTTTCAATGAGTGACTAACTAGATATTATTTTCAATGAGTGACTAATTAGATATTATTTTCAATGAGTGACTAATTAGATATTATTTTCAATGAGTGACTAACTAGATATTATTTTCAATGAGTGACTAACTAGATATTATTTTCAATGAGTGACTAACTAGATATTATTATTTCGTTATTAAAGGTCAACCCATTTGTCACTTCCTTCCTGACAGTTGAACCCAAAACATTTATTTTTTAGACCAAATTATACGTAACACGCCTCCATTACTCCACGTTTTCAAAATATTCAACCATGCTAGTATCGTGATCTACATGTTTTGTTTTATCTTTTATTGTGAAACGATTCCTATTTTTGTTGTCCAGTTTGAGATGATGATCAGACAGTTACAATAAGTAATAATACAAACTCTAACATAAATGAAACATTGGTTTTGATTATATTTCATGTGTGTGACTCACCTAAATATCGAAGAGGACTGGTTGTCACAATTTTATGACACGATATACCTGTAGCACCAGCCCTGTAGAGTTAAGACAAAACTGGCATATATATTAAAACACACAGAAAGGGAAATATATACATATGGGGCTCTTTGTGTATGTGTGTGTGTAACAGTTAAGTTAAATACATAAACTGTATTTGCGAAAATGCATAATGTTAAAAAAACTATACATGTCTCTCTTCCAAACTATACAGTATTTTTAACACTCATTTGAAGTAAATTTTAATTCACTGACTATTGTTCTGTATTGAACTGTCTAGTAAGTTGTTAGTTCACTGACTATTGTTCTGTATTCAACTGTCTAATAAGTTGTTAGTTCACTGACTATTGTTCTGTATTGAACTGTCTAGTAAGTTGTTAGTTCGCTGACTATTGTTCTGTATTCAACTGTCTAGTAAGTTGTTAGTTCACTGACTATTGTTCTGTATTGAACTGTCTAGTAAGTTGTTAGTTCACTGACTATTGTTCTGTATTGAACTGTCTAGTAAGTTGTTAGTTCACTGACTATTGTTCTGTATTGAACTGTCTAGTAAGTTGTTAGTTCACTGACTATTGTTCTGTATTCAACTGTCTAGTAAGTTGTTAGTTCACTGACTATTGTTCTGTATTCAACTGTCTAGTAAGTTGTTAGTTCACTGACTATTGTTCTGTATTCAACTGTCTAGTAAGTTGTTAGTTCACTGACTATTGTTCTGTATTGAACTGTCTAGTAAGTTGTTAGTTCACTGACTATTGTTCTGTATTGAACTGTCTAGTAAGTTGTTAGTTCACTGACTATTGCTCTGTATTGAACTGTCTAGTAAGTTGTTAGATCACTGACTATTGTTCTGTATTGAACTGTCTAGTAAGTTGTTAGTTCACTGACTATTGTTCTGTATTGAACTGTCTAGTAAGTTGTTAGATCACTGACTATTGCTCTGTATTCAACTGTCTAGTAAGTTGTTAGATCACTGATTATTGCTCTGTATTCAACTGTCTAGTAAGTTGTTAGATCACTGACTGAAAGTCCGACTGAAACTGTCTAGTAATTTGTTTTTAATTTCTTTAAATTTTTATTAATTATTCAGATATATCAAAGAGGTCAAGATGTCACATCCTCTTTCAAATATATCGTCTGCCAATTCCATTACGTCACAATATCTATCAAATCCCGTCAGAAAGTAAACTGTAAACCAGACGTCGGAAACGTAAATCCCGCGGGCCAAGTATCGCCTACAGGCTGTTTGATCAGGCCCGCCATCTGCGTTCGGAGTTCCAATAGTGGGGGAGAGTGTGACAATTTTAGAGTCCGGCCCAGGGCGGCTATTTAAACTACTGGGTATGAACTCAATATTTATTTATTCTTTCTCTTACAATAAACAGTAGCGTGTCTTTGACACTCACTCTAGAGAAAAAATTTCAATGTAAGCATTTTTTTACTTATTCTTGGTTTATATTACATAAATATTTCTTAGATTCAGCGCATGCTATGGTGTTGTCAACCAACATAAACCAAACACTGAATTTCAGTTATTTTAAATAAACTTGATGTCAAGAGAGGCCTTAAAGTAAATAATTTTCTGTTGTTTTAGTGAAAATGTTGAGTACTGTCACTTGTCAGTATGTGTGACATTATTTACAGAATTGGTGACAATACAGTACAAAGGCTGGTTGGTTTGTTTATTTTGATTTTGTTTATAATGTCACTAGGTCAAGCAGAGTTATGGTTTCTCAAAAGTGCATTGATTACCTTCTCCTGTTGAAAGCATCACACAGAATAGAATGGTTGGTAAGGTAAGAAACTTTTTCAAACTCTGTAAAACAGAAATAATGATTGTATTACACGGTATTATGAATCATTGTTTTACCGATATTATGATAATTAAACAATGGACTATTATGACAAATATAAATTGTAAATGACTGGGTTCTTTTGCATAGTATAAACATGTACACCCTATACTCTATAAACATTGTCACATTCTGTGAGTTGGTTAATGAAATCAAGCCAAACCATGTCTACAGTGCCCCATCACCCGAGGGGAGATAATATATAGGATAGACAAAGGATTTGTTTTCCCAGGTGTTCGCACTGTGGTCAGTCTGTCTAGCACTCACTATCACTGAAAGTCACCTGGGAAGGTAAAGTCTATAGGGGAAGTATTCTGTGACCTTGTTATATTCAAGCGAGAGGGGCGAGAGAGGAGTGTCCCTTTATCTCCCCTTTATCTTGAAGGTTGGAACTGTCCACGAGTGAGGGGGCAGCAGATCACGCACGATGAGCGTGCCATACCCGGCTCGCTGCCCATTGGTCAGCGAAGTCGCTCTCGAGCGAGAGCGGATGTGCATGGCGGAACTTCCGGGCAGTTGGCGTGGGTCATTCAGTCAGCGGCGAACAGTGATTGAGGGCAGTCGAGCTCAGACTCCAGCTGGGGTGGGGAAACCAGGCTGTTAGTGTGGCAGAACCTAGATGTTCGACCACCTCAGTCCTGAGTTCTTGTGAGAACTACCCACCTCAGGTAATTCTGTTTAATATACTTGATTTAATGATTTAATGTTTCGTAGTAGCCGATTAAGCTACTGCCCTTTTGAGGGCACGCTGATGTCCATTCCTTTTGATGTAAATTAATATTTGCTGTTGAAATGTATTTTACATTTGAATTTATGCTCAATTTATCGTTGTGTTGTGCGTCCTGTGTAACCACGTGGCTGGGACAAATATAAATGCTGGCCAGAACTCAGTAGGTGATCATGCCTTTAGACAACGACCGCAGGGACCCTGCAAGGGAACCTTGACAAACATGCACACCCTATACTCTATAAACATGTACACCCTATATGAACACGTACACCCTATACTATACTATATAAACATGTAACCCTTTAATCTATAGAGAAGCTGTTCCCACTTTTATCAAGTCAAGTCTGATCCATTAATTCTTTTATCCTTTAAGTGTATGTGTTTTGGATTTCGTAAGTTGTTAACTCATAACTAATTATTAAGTCACTTTTATGTAGGATTGGTTCCTGATGACAGCTACGTAATACTTTTGTCTAATAAGCGTCGAATGCAATTACAAGTTAAGGTTCGAATCTGGGGAAAGTAATTCACTCTGTAGCTTCCTTGTATATGGGCAGAGCAGTTCCCCGAAGTCTGTGGTTATAGAACGGGCAGCACAATTAGCTCCAGTGTCGTGATCGGTGGATGGATTAAGTATTCTTAAATAAGCTTCTCATCCGTACAAGGAGCTCATCATCTGTACACGTGGACCTAATTAATGTACACATTATCTGTACACGTGGACCTAATTAATGTACACATATCTGTTCTCTGACCTTTTTTGTAAGCGGCACAGCGCCACATTTCATTGCAGGGTGAACAGGCGGTAGGGCGAGACTCTCCACACGGACATGTATCAGCCACGCAGCATCCACATGTATAGAGTGCAAGGGCGTGGCTACACTGGCACGTGCTAGAGTTGGTCCAGGTCAGTGGTTTGGCTGGGAATAAAGAAATTAGTACTTAACAAAGTGTTTAAATACCAGGAGAAGGAAATTGACTGTGTGTGTACATGAGGTAAGAAGAAGGACAGCATTGACAGAAGATTGACTAGAGGTAGGCTCTATCAGTCAATAGATGATTATAGATGGACTGTCAGTCAATAGATGACTGTATTGTTTCTACTCACAGGAAACATTGTTGAGTTGTAGAGATAGAGATGGGCTACATCAGTCAATAGATGACTGTATTGTTTCTACTCACCACATTGACTGTTGACCTGTAAAGACAGATAGACTGTATCAGTCATCAAGTCAGTAACATTATTCCAACGGTCATTGTAGATGGTCTCAGCTGTCAGTATACGATCTGACGCCTGCTGAATATCAACACTGGAAGACAGGTCAATATCTAAGGTCATTTGTAAAACAAATGGGTCACTGAAGGTCAAACGAGTTATCTGTAATTGAACAAAACAAAATACTTAGTTAAGTCACGTAAAACAATATATTTGATGAAATTTCATAATAATGGACATATATTCGATACTTCATCTGTCAACTTAAATCGATCATGTGAGATAGATAACAATCTTCAAACTCAGTGGTATCTGTGACTGTTACGATGTAGGTTATTTTAGCGCAATATTTTACTCTGGTCTCAGGAACAAAGGAGTGGCGGGTGTGTATCATTGTGACCAGATAGATGAATAATGTACGCGAGAGCACGCCCGTCATCCTCCACCAGTTAATTGGTTGTGAGTCGCCGGTGGTACCGAGGGCTCACGGAGACAATTTATCTGGAGAAGAATGTTGGGACTGGGCTGCAAATTGCAGTTGATACTGCATCTGATTATGAAAGTCGTGGGGCAGAATTTTCTCACGAGGGATACTGAGTTAGAAAGTGTCATAGGTCCCTTGTTTAGATGTCAAATTACGTTCCCACCCCCACAGACCCGTCACATATATTACCCCGAGTGTAGAGTCAGTTGGACTGAGAATTAATTAGAAGTAATCAATCACCGATGCCAAAGCCAATTGTGTACTGTATATAAGCAGGACGGTTTTGTGTGTAAGACAGGAGACAGGAGAGAGACTGAGAACTAGATAGTCGAGTCAGATAGCAGAGTAGGACGTAAGCTGAAGTACTGTATGTGAGAACTGGCGTCAACATATCTACATAATAAACTTGTGTTATCAGCAAAGAAACCGGTATTTTGTTGACTTATTAGCGGAGACTGAACGTGAGCTGTAAAAATAGAAATATTGTCACCAAACCATCTACATCTACTCTCTCATACTTCTAGACAGCGATCTGTTCGTGGCCAGGATTAGCATTAGGACTATCCACCACGTAACAGTGACTATAAAGGTTTTCCTTACCCCCAAAGTTTTAGCTAGCTACTGAGGCGCCCTGTGCGAGTTACATTTTTTGTAACCCAATCTAAAAATTGCCAAGACATTTAACAGCGCCCTTTCATCACCCTTCCTAGTACGTTGCCCTCCAACTCGCAGTATCATTCCTACACCACTTCTTACCCCTACACCACTTCTTACCCCATTGTACAAGGTCAGTTAAAAATAAACAATTATTATTTCTACTTGACTATATGTAAATTCGATTTTAAAATAAGTTTATCCCGGAAAGTTTTATCCGATAAGCGAAACGCGAAATGGATTAAAATTCAAAGTTGTTATCCAGTATATGAATGAGAGCCATAGAGGCATAATTCTGTGAATTAATAAACCAGGTGATACCTACATATACTTATTAATCTTTTTTTTACATGTATATACTTATATAAAAAAGTAAATATAGCCTACATACATAAGTATAATATAGCCTACATACATAAGTATACATATAGCCTACATACACAAGTATACATATAGCCTACATACACAAGTATACATATAGCCTACATACATAAGTATACATATAGCCTACATACACAAGTACACATATAGCCTACATACACAAGTATACATATAGCCTACATACATAAGTATACATATAGCCTACATACACAAGTATACATATAGCCTACATACACAAGTATACATATAGCCTACATACACAAGTATACATATAGCCTACATACACAAGTATACATATAGCCTACATACATAAGTATACATATAGCCTACATACACAAGTATACATATAGCCTACATACACAAGTATACATATAGCCTACATACACAAGTATACATATAGCCTACATACACAAGTATACATATAGCCTACATACACAAGTATACATTTAGCCTACATACACAAGTATACATATAGCCTACATACACAAGTATACATTGATTCTAGCAAGTATAACCGTCTGTAAATCGTCTATTATCCCCGTTTTGTCTGTCTGTCTGTCTGTCTGTCTGACATCACCCTAGATCTCAACAACCATAAGTCCTAGACCCATGATGTATATCTTACCGGCAAAGTGTGAAATGCCGGCATTCTATAGAATGCCTAGGCAATGTATAGAATGCCTGGTCGTTTTGGCAAAGTATAAAATTTTTAAATTGTGCATACTTTTCAATCATGGTTTGCATCCTCATGCATGCCTTCTGTAGAATGGGTTGTGTCTTGCATTCCTTCATCTCTGTCTATCTTCTCTTGTGTTTTTTGTATGTTCTGTATTCTTTTTTCGAGGTCTTCCTCTGTTTCCATAGGGACGACGTTGTGAGGCCTATTTTAGCTTTGCAGCCAAAGAGTGCTTCGTATGGTGATCTTTTAATCCCAGAATGAAAAGCTCTGTTCTTCATGAGTTGCACGAACCGTAACCCCTCACTCCAGCGGCCAGTTTTTTCATCTTGCATCCAAGCACACAACATATTTTCGATGTCCTGGTTAGCTCTTTCGACGCTCCCCTGGCTTTGTGAGTGGCGCGGCTTACCATGAACGATCTTCAAGGTGAGCCAGTACTCTTTTAAGCTGCTTACCACACTGTTTGCAAATTATCTGCCGATATCGGACTGTAGAATTGTTGGAGCACCAAGCAAGGTAAATATGTCTACGAGCTGTATGCTACTTCTTCTGCCATCTTTGTCTTCAGGGCCCCGAGAACCACGAACTTGGTTAGATGATCTTGATACACCATTATAAACGTGTATTCCCCATCAGGATGGGATTGAAAGTCGATGAGATTGACCTAACAACGGGAGTTGAATTCTGAAAAAAACATTGGCTTGACTACAATGCCTTTTTTGACGCCTTTTTGTTTTTTCTGGCAAGGTTCACAAAGGTTAACATACAGTTCAATATTATGACGTGTAATGTTCTTGTATTTGGGTGATAGTTCTTTCAACATTCTGTCCCGTCCTCCATGACCAATAGCCAAATAGGCATTATGAAGTAAGTCAAATAACTCAGAGTCCGCGACGTAAAACTGAATGGCACTCACACCTTCATTTTTCACCATCATGACATCATAGTATTTCACCAGCCAATAGTTGCATACTTTGCCGAACGGGAACTCGGCATTCTATAGAATGCCTAGGCAATGTATGAAATAGCAATTTATTTCATACTTTGCCTGAAAAATTCAGGTATTCTATACATTGCCTAGGCATTCTATAGAATGCCGGATTTCACACTTTGCCGGTAACATATATATCATTTTGTAGGTCTTGGCCTTCCATGTGTGCAGCAAAAGTCCATTTCGCGATCTGACCTCTGAGGGCCGAAAAAGGGGGCGTATTAAGTACCGTTTTTTACTATATAAGTTATATTAACAAAGGAGCGCCCTATATTTCAGCAACCATAAGTCCTAGACCCATGATGTATATATCATTTTGTAGGTCTTTGCCTGCCAAGTGTACATCAAAAGTTCATTTCGCGATAGGACCTCTCAGGGCTGAATATAAGTTTCTTAGTTACCGTTTTTGCTTATATTTTAAATATAAATAATAAAAGCTATTCAAAGGGGCGTAATCATTATTTTTGTAACAGTTATTCAACATGATTACTTCCCTCTCTATTTATCAAAACCCATACGTAGCCACTGCGTACACGAAAATGCTCTAAAATGTCCTTTGTCCGAAACGGAAAAGACTTAAATTGCTTGTTTTCTTTTACATAAAGGATGCTATAAAACGTTTTTTCTGCTTTATATAAATATGTTTCAATATATTAATCGTAAAATCGCCTATCTGTGAACCAATATAAACACGTATATACAACTTACTTCGGCAGTGACAATAGACTGCGACTGTGACACTGTTATACTGTTTTCTCGCGGCTCCGTAAACTTCTCTGTTTTCAGACTGAAGTAGTCGGGTAAATAGACGTTTACTGTTACATTGTACGCCGTGGCAGTAGACGTGAGGGCGTGGTAGACGACAACTTGGACAGAGGCGGTGGTTCTGTGGAGCGAGTGTTGATAACAGATTGTTTTACTGATGTTCTTTCATACAGATTCTACTAAATAAATACAACTGTGGTGAGATGGTTCTATCAGGTAACACTTGCCTGCCGTCATATGTGCACTGTCCGAGCTGCTGGACACTGACTGACAGAGAAGGTAGACGCATATCTGGGGCATCGATGGTGACGTCAATCTCACCGACCCACATGACGTTTTCATTGAAAGAAGTGCCCATACTAATTGGCCACTCGTCACCATTCTGTAATACCAACAACAATCATTAAATTTATTTGTAAATAAAAACTTTTAATCAACACATTACTGATGTTGATACAAACGATTTAGTGCAGATTGCATACCTATGGTCTAATGTATCTTAAGGCTGTACTATTTCTTATCTACTGTATCTTTACTCTTGAGTATTTGTCATATAATGTCATCAAAGTCTAGCCTAGAGTATTTCTCATTTCGTGGATCTTACGTCTAGTTTTTTTCTGGTTTACTGTATATCTGGTCTAGTTTATTTCTGGTCTACTGTATCCCGGTCTACTGTATATCTCGTCTAATGTATCTCTGGTGTACTGTATCTGGTAGACTGTATCTCTGGTGTACCGTATCTCTGGTCTAGTGTATCTCTGGTCTACTGTATCTCTGGTCTAGTGTATCTCTGGTCTACTGTATCTCTGGTGTACTGTATCTGGTAGACTGTATCTCTGGTGTACCGTATCTCTGGTGTACTGTATCTCTGGTCTAGTGTATCTCTGGTCTACTGTATCTCTGGTCTAGTGTATCCCGGTCTACTGTATATCTGGTCTAATGTATCTCTGGTGTACTGTATCTGGTAGACTGTATCTCTGGTGTACCGTATCTCTGGTGTTCTGTATCTCTGGTCTAGTGTATCTCTGGTCTACTGTATCTCTGGTCTAGTGTATCCCGGTCTACTCTATATCTGGTCTAATGAATCTCTGGTGTACTGTATCTGGTAGACTGTATCTCTGGTGTACCGTATCTCTGGTGTACTGTATCTCTGGTCTAGTGTATCTCTGGTCTACTGTATCTCTGGTCTAGTGTATCTCTGGTGTACTGTATCTCTGGTCTAGTGTATCTCTGGTCTAGTGTATCTTTGGTCTACTGTATCTCTTGTATCACTTGTATATTGTATCTTAAGTCCATAAAATTTCTCTTCTTCTATATCTCTTTTTATTACTCTATCTCGGTTTTTCTATATTTCTCATCCACTGTATCTCATTTTTTTATGTATCTCTTCATTAGTGTTAGTCTAGGACCACGAATCAAATCATCGTTACATATCTTAAACTACCTTTGAAACGTTTAATGTATCTGGAATGTGTTGATTTTAAAATTAATAAATTAAATTCTTTTTTTTTCAAAATAGGCTTTTATCAAGATCGTAAGGTTTTTAAAAACATTGGAATTATTATTTCAATTCCACTGAGATTAAAAAAAAATTATTTAGGTGACCAGCAACAAAGGAATATTTGAAGTAAAATATTTCAAATAATGAAAGACTGTGAAGTCTATATACCATGATTACGTCATTTTGTTGGTAAATATTTCAAATAATGAAAGACTGTGAAGTCTATATACCACGAATACGTCATTTTGTTGTAAATATTTCAAATAATGAAAGACAGTGAAGTCTATATACCACGAATACGTCATTTTGTTGTAAATATTTCAAATAATGAAAGACTGTGAAGTCTATATACCACGAATACGTCATTTTGTTGTAAATATTTCAAATAATGAAAAACTGTGAAGTCTATATACCACGATTACGTCAATTTTGTTGTAAATATTTCAAATAATGAAAGACTGTGAAGTCTATATACCACGATTACGTCATTTTGTTGTAAATATTTCAAATAATGAAAGACTGTGAAGTCTATATACCACGATTACGTCATTTTGTTGTAAATATTTCAAATAATGAAAGACTGTGAAGTCTATATACCACGAATACGTCATTTTGTTGTAAATATTTCAAATAATGAAAGACTGTGAAGTCTATATACCACGAATACGTCATTTTGTTGTAAATATTTCAAATAATGAAAGACTGTGAAGTCTATATACCACGAATACGTCATTTTGTTGTAAATATTTCAAATAATGAAAGACTGTGAAGTCTATATACCTTTCACGAATACGTCATTTTGTTGTAAATATTTCAAATAATGAAATACTGTGAAGTCTATATACCACGATTACGTCATTTTGTTGTAAATATTTCAAATAATGAAAGACTGTGAAGTCTATATACCACGAATACGTCATTTTGTTGTAAATATTTCAAATAATGAAAGACTGTGAAGTCTATATACCACGAATACGTCATTTTGTTGTAAATATTTCAAATAATGAAAGACTGTGAAGTCTATATACCACGAATACGTCATTTTGTTGTAAATATTTCAAATAATGAAAGACTGTGAAGTCTATATACCACGAATACGTCATTTTGTTGTAAATATTTCAAATAATGAAAGACTGTGAAGTCTATATACCACGAATACGTC
The DNA here is from genome assembly GCA_021962125.1 of Bulinus truncatus. NCBI lineage: Eukaryota > Metazoa > Mollusca > Gastropoda > Planorbidae > Bulinus > Bulinus truncatus. The sequence goes on along the minus strand of JAGDYQ010000205.1, from coordinate 808,352 downwards.
ATTTTGTGGTAAATATTTCAATAGGAACAAAAACAAATTCTATAAAACGTTGACATTGGAACTAATTTAAACAAAATGATGGACGGTGTCCTGCCTGGCTGACCTGCAACTGGCTGTAGTCCTCCACACGCAGACTGAACATGGTTGTCAGAATGACCTGGTTGGAATTATTCGACAGAGGCACCCTGGGAAGCTCCAGTATCCCTATATTGTTCTGATATGACGTCAGGGAGGAGATTTTGGAACCGACCAGCGCATCCAGCATGTCCAGTGTAGAGATGGTCACTCCATACGTTCTGTCCAGTGTAGAGCTGGTCACTCCATACGTTCTGTTCACAACAACCTGTGATAGAAGACACTGTGGTGGTTAGGAGAACAAACAATAATGATGATGTAGTAGAATAGTTTTATAATAAATTGTAGCGGTAATTGTATTACACAGTTCAGTAGTAGTGATATAACATGGTATGTTGCAGTACATATAATACATAGTAATAGATTTTATATTTAGTGATTGTTATGTAACATAAAGTCGTGGCTGATATAGGATACAACTCAGTGATAGGAATATAAACATAGTTAAGACTTTACAGCAGTTGCTGCATTTCGTAATAAGTTGTTTATCTCTAGAAGGCCACTGCTGTGATGTGATACAACTCAGTGATAGGAATACAAACATAGTATATACTATACTCAGGAATGGCGGAGAAGCACGCGTTAAACAAATACATGAAGTAGGTCATGATGACGTCAAAACGTATAATTATTTTATTTATATTTAGACAAACATACATGTGTTGGACGTAGACAATATACATGTGTTGGACGTAGACAAAGGTACATTTGTTGGCCGTAGACAAAGATACATTCGGTGGTCGTAGACAATGATACATTTGTTGACCGTAGACAAAGATACATGTGTTGGACGTAGACAAAGATGCATTTGTTGGCCGTAGACAAAGGTACATTTGCTGGCCGTAGACAAAGATACAAGTGTTGGACGTAGACAAAGATACATGTGTTGGACGTAGACAAAGGTACCTTTGGTGACCGTAGAGAAAGATACATTGTTGGACTAAGAAAATCATACATTTGTTGCCCGCGACAAAGATACATTTTTGACAAAGATTTATTTGGGAGTCTTATCGAAAACGCCTTCAGTACCGCCTATTGTAAATATTGGACCCTAATAGTGTTTATATTGGACCCTAATAGTGTTTATATTGGACCCTAATAGTGTTTATATTGGACCCTAATAGTGTTTATATTGGACCCTAATAGTGTTTGAAAAATGTGGCCTCCTCTGACAACCCTTAGCTTTGTATTTATTTTTAGTTTGAAACTCTTGACGAATTTTACTTTTCACTGGAAAAATTGTTCATTACATGAGGTGTGACAATGGACATCTTTAGTAGAGGATCGTGTACTTTTTGAGTGCCCCGGGCTGACGGACCACAGGGTTGACCAGTCGGGTAGCATGCTAGCCATTGGCCTTTATGGCATTTCTCAGATGTTGAGGGACAGCGCGAGTTTGATCTCACGGGCTCTAAAAGACTAAGTCTCAGCCCGCAGTTATCACTGGGAGAGTTCAGATAGAGTAGTGGTGTTTGGGGTCTCCTACGCCACCTAGTTAGCTGTGTGTTGCAGTGTTTGGAGTAAAATACACTTTATTATTAGTACTATAGTATAGTGCAGTGTTTTGAGTAAAATACACTTTATTATCAGTTCTATAGTATAGTGCAGTGTTTTGAGTAAAATACACTTTATTATCAGTTCTATAGTATAGTGCAGTGTTTTGAGTAAAATACACTTGATTATTAGTTCTATAGTAAAGTGCAGTGTTTGGTGTAAAATACACTTTATTATTAGTACTATAGTATACTTGCAAAGCTTGCAACACACTTTTAATAAGTTAGTACCTATAATAAGGTGCAGTGTTTGGCTTAAATACACTCCTATTGGTTTGAATGCTATAGTATAGTGCAGTGTTTTGTTAAAATACATCCTCACATATTCCAGCAGCGCAGTGTTTTGAGTAAAATACACTTTATTATTAGTTCTATAGTATAGGCAGTGTTTTTGAGTAATTATGATTTTATTTTTTAGTTCTATAGTATAGTGCAGTATGGTACAAATACACTTTATTATTAGTACTATAGTATAATGCAGTGTTTGGTGTAAAATACACTTTATTATTAGTACTATAGTAAAGTGCAGTGTTTGGTGTAAAATACACTTTATTATTAGTACTATAGTATACTGCAGTTTTTGGTGTAAAATACACTTTTTAATTAGTACTATAGTATAGTGCAGTGTTTTGAGTAAAATACACTTTATTATTAGTTCTATAGTATAGTGCAGTGTTTTGAGTAAAATACACTTTATTTTTAGTTCTATAGTATAGTGCAGTGTTTGGTATAAAATACACTTTATTATTAGTACTATAGTATAATGCAGTGTTTGGTGTAAAATACACTTTATTATTAGTACTATAGTATAGTGCAGTGTTTGGTGTAAAATACACTTTATTATTAGTACTATAGTATAGTGCAGTGTCTTGAGTAAAATACACTTTATTTTTAGTTCTATAGTATAGTGCAGTGTTTTGAGTAAAATACACTTTATTATTAGTTCTATAGTATAGTGCAGTGTTTGGTATAAAATACACTTTATTATTAGTTCTATAGTATAATGCAGTGTTTGATGTAAAATACACTTTATTATTAGTACTATAGTAAAGTGCAGTGTTTGGTGTAAAATACACTTTATTATTAGTACTATAGTATAGTATGACAGTCAGACGAATGAATTCCAAATATTAAGTGACCAAATGTTGAAGAGAAGTAATCTAACAGACGTCATATATGTCCGAAACAGTGGTTCATTCTTCACAACCGGCATTTCGTATTACTAAACTACAATATTAATTCAAACCCACTACAACTATCAATGTGACGTGTACGTTATATTCTCTACAACAATGTGTTTGACGTGTACGTTATATTCTCTACAACAATGTGTTTGACGTGTACGTTATATTCTCTACATCAATGTGTTTGACGTGTACCATTGCATTTAAACCGCAATGTCATATAAAAACAAATACATTTCAGTAACATTATTTTACCGATAACTGCTGAACGGTCAATCTGACCTCTTTGGAGGCCATCTCAGGCGGGGTGAAGCATTCCACAATACAACTAACCAGGTCACGTGACGATGCTAATATGACGTAGGTGGTGAAAACCCCCATGATTGGCTGATTGAGCAGTGACCTGTTCTCTACGGTGACATCAGCACTGGGCACGATCTGGTAGTTTGAAGCTAATGTCCTAGAGGATACGTTGTACGGACTCCAGGCTGATATGAAGGTCATGACACAGCGTATCAGACTGCCTGGACTCACGTCATCTGTTGAAGATTTAAAAAAAAATTGGGTAGTTGAAATGTAATTGATTTATTTTCATTCGACTAAATCGAAGTCTCTGGCATATCTCAGAAATCTCTAGTATATCCGGTATTTAAATTTCTGCTATTTCGACTTTGTTTGTTAAAGTAAAGAAATATAAAATATCTCAATTATGTTTGCAGAGTAATGGATTATCTTAGATGAAGAATGTAAACTATACAGTGAGTCAAGTTTGATGTTGTGGTCCCTGTGGAGTTCCCACGAGGAAGATAGTGTAGAAATAGTTCTTGATGGAACTCTAAAGTGTACAACATTAGCGCTTTGTATTAGCTTAAAGAATTTTTTAAAGATTTTTTTTCAGTTATCGCATTATTATTCTTGTTAAGCTCTGAGTTTCTTGCAGCATTCAACATGATAGAATAAAAAGGTTTTAAGACTCGGTCAAACTGGCAAGACCTGAAGGGTGTGTGTACTGTGGATCAGCCAGAATGACCTGAAGGATGTGTGTACTGTGGATCAGCCAGAATGACCTGAAGGTTGTGTGTACTGTGGATCAGCCAGAATGAACTGAAGGATGTGTGTACTGTGGATCAGCCAGAATGGACTGAAGGATGTGTGTACTGTGGATCAGCCAGAATGTCCTGAAGGATGTGTGTACTGTGGATCAGCCAGAATGATCTGAAGGATGTATGTACTGTGTATCAGCCAGAATGACCTGAAGGATGTGTGTACTGTGGATCATCCAGAATGACCTGAAGGTTGTGTGTACTGTGGATCAGCCAGAATGAACTGAAGGTTGTGTGTACTGTGGATCAGCCAGAATGACCTGAAGAATGTGTGTACTGTGGAACAGCCAGAATGACCTGAAGGATGTGTGTACTGTGGATCAGCCAGAATGACCTGAAGGATGTGTGTACTGTGTATCAGCCAGAATGACGCCGAGCTAGACGGGTCTCCAATATAGTAATCTTGAAAACAATGTTCAGCTTCTAAACCAGACAAGGGCAATCTACGTTTTGATTTGACCCGCAGTACACTCCCCTTTTTTCATTTACATTGATAACATTTACATTTATGTTAGCTCACATAAAGTATTATAAACACTCCAGTGATCTACTCTTGGTCCAGCCCTTCAATCAAATTTAAGAACCTATTGTGGTTCTTCAGTAGTTATAAATTTACATCCCTGATCTGCGATTTTGCAGCATGTCCATTACGATGAAAAAAAAAGAGTTTTCATTTGTACATGTAACATTGAAAGGTCACAAAAAACAGTAGATATGGACATCAATAATAGCTGCAGTGATTACAATGAAGTAACAAAAGTGTATGGTTTACTTCAAGATATGCCACAAAATGCGGGATGTTATTTTTATAGTAAACCTGAAGCGGCCAATTCGCTATTTTTAATAAGTTCTCATTTATGTGTAGGCTTATGCTAAAATATTGGTCAAGATTATTATTAACGATTGCCTAAGTCAGCAAGTCACTGCAAAGTACAGACATATCCAACAACAACAGAGCAATAATGCTTGGAAGTTTATAAGTGGTCATTTAGAGAATGCAGAATGCTGAAATAAAATCAAGGCAAGGGCTACAGACAATGATAAAAGATGGTTGTTCCAGACCTATTTTTTTAGAAAAGAGAGAGACGTATGAAGACACTACATACTTAACAGTTAATAGAGGAAGGAATCGTTATTTTACACCCGAATTAAACCTGAAATATGTAGTGAAAATGTTTGTATTGTAATAGGTGATGGGTGGGGGGCTCAGCAGCTCCAACTACGGACTGGGATTTAATGTAGTGCCATTGTGACGTAGATTGGTAATGTTTCATTCTGGCTGAGAGAAATTAAGCTGTGGAGAGTGTGATCATTCTTTGAAGTTCTAAAAGACTTGAATAGGTTTGTGTGTAATCTTTCTCCAACATGGATTTTGATAGAGAGATGCAAACTAAAAATTTATCATGATTTACAATGATTGAGTGAATAACAGAGTGAACATAGCCAGTAGCCTTCCTATCTGCTTTCAGTCACAATTCTGTTAATGTTGACAAGTTGTTGCAATGTAGAGAATCTCGCTTTGGAAAATAATACATTTGTCGGTAAACAGATTTACCAAGTATCTATTTAAAAAGAAAAGAAGAACTTAAGAAAACTTTAAATTAAAGATTGGCTAAGAAATATCTGACGTTGTTCTGGATTATTTAATGAAAGTTCTAGTATTTTTGGGGGGGGGGGAGTTTTTGCGACGACACCGAACCGACTCTGGACAAGTACAAATGCCGACACCGATTGCGGACAAAATACAAATGTCGACACCGGCACCGACACCGGGCAAAGTACAAATGCCGACACCGATTGCGGACAAAATACAAATGTCGACACCGGCACCGACACCGGGCAAAGTACAAATGCCGACACCGACACCGGCACCGGTAAAAACTACCGACACCGGCACCGGTAAAAACTACCGACACCACCGACACCGACACCGGCTCCCCAGCCCTGGATGTTACAACAACAGTGAACAACATTAATATAATAAGTCGACTCCAGTTGAAAGTAACAATTAGAATATTTAATTCTTTAATGTAACCGCATGAATAAGAACTGACATATAATGGTGAACTTAGGAGGATTATAATAACTATCGTCTAGATTGAATGTAGTGATTGAGGTTTGTGTATGACGAACCAGAATTTCCATTGGTAAATAAGAGGCAATCGTAACAGTAATGGTCCAGTAATACTATTGACACATATAGGATGTTTTCAATTTAATCATTGGTTTAGAATGAAATAAATTTATAACAACTTAAGATAAAAGAAACTGTTTATAACTGAATAATTATACTGCACTAGATGTATTTAATACTGCACTAGATGTATTTAATACCGCACTAGTTGTATTTAATACTGCAGTAGATGTATTTAATACTGCAGTAGTTGTATTTAATACTGCACTAGATGTATTTAAACTGCACTAGTTGTATTTAATACTGCACTAGATGTATTTAATACTCCATTAGATGTATTTAATACTGCACTAGATGTATTTAATACTGCACTAGATGTATTTAATACTGCACTAGATGTATTTAATACTGTACTAGTTGTATTTAATACTGCAGTAGTTGTATTTAATACTGCACTAGATGTATTTAATACTGCACTAGATGTATTTAATACTGCACTAAATGTATTTAATACTGCACTAGATGTATTTAATACTGCACTAGATGTATTTAATACTGCACTAGATGTATTTAATACTGCACTAGATATATTTAATACTGCACTAGATTGATTTAATACTGCACTAGATGTATTAGTAAATTTGATGGGAGAATTAACTCATTTAATATAGAGTGGGGACAGTTCTATACAATTTTCGATACTGAGCTATAAATGTTCTAATATTGCTTTATATCATAAATATTGAAGCTCTTACATACAATTCAGTAAACACATTTCTTAGCATTTTCGCTTATATGCCGAGTCAATAAATGTTGATTCTGACATCTTCTAATATCGCTTCAAACAATATTTAAACTCAATGAATGCTTTCTTTAAATTAATTTTTATTTGTCCTAATATAATGGTTGCTATTTTTTTGTATTTATTAGCTTGATAGAATCAATTAAATTAAATGTAATTAAATGTAATAATTGAGTTGTGTCTCCTGCACATTAAACCATATTTGTATGATTTTGTAAACAATATTTTGTTTTTCTCAGCCTTAATATAGTGTTCTCTCTGAACTACACTGTAAGCAGTTACGATTTGTGTGTGTAGCTTTCATTTCATTGTGATTATTTTTCTATTTATTGACTTTTTAATGTAAATAGTATATATAGTGTGTGTGTGTGTGGATGTGTGTGTGTGTGGTGTGGGTGTGTATTACAAAGCCAGAATTTCTTTTGTGTATAAGTGTTTCAGTGTGTGCGATAAGGTTCCACTATCGAGATAAAAAAAATATTTTCAAAAATACCTTTGGACTTCAGTGGAAAAAAAAAATTTAAGGGGAAAAATGTGGAAAACATTCACAGTTTAAAACAAAAGGAATTTTTTTTTTAAATTATGTAATGTTGTTGAAAGCTGCCATTGTTTTGTTTTGTTTGTTTGTTTGTTTGTTTTTTTTTTTGCAAGATTTAGAAAATCAAAATGACATGTCGAAAATAATCTTCTGTAAGAGCCGATGTTTAAATGTTTCATTCAAAATGTAGTTTGCTGTTTTAACTTTTACCTTTTACGGTCATTCGATGTTTGCCTTTGAATGACCAGGTTCCAGCTTTTAGTCCCAGCGTCAAATTTAGAATGTACACCGGTTGAAGGTCATTTAGTGACAATGGTCTAAGGTGTTCTTCAAATGGCTAGATGACATCAATGAAACAAAAACATACATCTTATCTTTGTTATGGCACAACACATACATCTTATCTTTGTTATGGCACAACACATACATCTTATCTTTGTTATGGCACAACACATACATCTTATCTTTGTTATGGCACAACACATACATCTTATCTTTGTTATGGTACAACACTTAAAGCAATATTTTACACACTTATACAATAAATTCTATTCATGTTTTCAATTACTCAGGAGTGGATTAGGTTTGAGGACCCGGGCGCAGAGGAAAATATTGGGTCATTTACATATATAGAGACAAACAAATCGAAGAGTCTAACTCGGGTTTGTGTGAGGCCCTTAAGTAATCGGGGCTTAATGCGCCCCTTTCCCGAGTTTGTCCTACAATGAGACACAATTTTAAAAGTCATAATATGAAACAAATAAAATAAGAAGAATTAATGAACTCACCAATGATGTCAAGCATCAACAAACTTTTACACAAAAGAATGATTATGGAATGAGTTTTTTTTTTAAAATTAAGCTAATTAACTGTAACACATGGTAAGAAACTAATCAATTACACACCGTTATAGAGGAATTTCTTCTGAAGACAGTTCCAGTCTCATCAGAGAGAATCCAGTCCACACTATCAATAGACGTGTCGTTGTAAAACTGGTAGTTAGGACAAACAGAAACCATTAATTGACATGCGTGCAGATTTACGTTTGTGTATATTGTTTACCTTGTACTAATCTAGACGCGAATGAATTCAATAGTAGTAATGAACACCTAAGTTACCTGGTACTGGTCTAGACTCAAGTTACTGGCTTTCAAAATGTTCCTTCCTAAAATGCCTTGGTTCAACAGTTCTACCTCTAGCCCCGACATTTACCTCACTGGACACTAGGCCTCGCAGAACCATTTTTAGGTTCTAGGAAATGTCTTTTATAAATGTATTGGGGCTCTAGGAAATGTCTTTTATAAATGTATTGGGGCTCTAGGAAATGTCTTTTATAAATGTATTGGGGCTCTAGGAAATGTCTTTTATAAATGTATTGGGGCTCTAGGAAATGTCTTTTATAAATTTATGGATGCTCTAGATGAAAGCAACTGATGAGACCATAAAAACACTAGATGACATAGGCTACATTATTGCTGGAATGGAAAATGAGAATCCCATGTCCTAGTTTACCTATATGATAAATAACTGTAATGCCTCTTATATCACACTCCCATTTCAGTTGAATCAAGTTTAGTATTCAAAACATTATCTTAGTCATGACTATAGGGTATTTCTAATAAATATTGTATTTCTAATAAATAGTGTATTTCTAAAAAATATTGTATATCTAATAAACATTGTATATCTAATAAATATTAAACAAAACGTTTCTAAATAAATGTAATTGATAATTATATAAGACATGAACTGACCCAAGGTATTAACACTCTAGTTCTTTGTTTTAAAATGTTCTAACAGACATCAAACATTAGGAACTGAATGCTCAGACCTCCATTGTGTCTCCATCTATGACTATCATCATGTTCTCAGCGTCGTCAGTCAAGGACAGTTGGACTGTGTGAGTAAATAGTACAACGTCACCACTGGACACAGATGACCAGTCCGTTGTGTTGTCCATTTTGATGGTTCCATTCACTGCAATAAAATGTTTAACTCAGAGCATGAATACAGTATTGAGATGTGCTATTGCTTGACTTGGCATTATGGATTATTTATCTCATTATTTATTTCATTATTTATTTCATCTTTTTATCTTATAATTTTCAGACTGTAGTATATTAACCAAATAGTCTGCATCATTTATAAAAACATAGTTGGAAGACTTGCTTAGTCCAGAATATTTTGATGTAACAATTTTGTCATTTCATAAATACAAGAGATTTGAATTTTTTGACTCGAACGTTTTACAATAGCGTATCATAATCAAGAATACACAACGGCTCAAAAAATTCAAATCGATGGGGCTTCGAGAAGCTTGTGATAATTTATTTCGAATTTACCAAAACACAGCTTAGCTTAGAACAGCCAGACATAGCAAGCTAATAAAAGCATTTATCCTACGAATAGACCGTTTTATTTGTGCATAATTTGTTACAAACAATGTTGATATTGACGTAAACAATATCTCTAAAAAATGTATTTGTAAAGGAAGCGAGAAAGCTCACTCACTACTAATAAGTCATACAGAAAGATTTATGCCCACTCCTATGCATCTACAAATACATGTAATTTAGAATTATTTACATATTGTAGTGCTATTTATAAATAAAATTAATATAAGCATATTTAATAGAAAAAACGTAAGATGTAGTTCTATAAAGCTAACCTTGAAATGCAGCACGGTCTTCTATAAGAAAACTGATGAACACAGAATAAAGAATCAAACAGTTGAAATGAACCATGTTCACTTTATGTTCATAACTGTCTTATCAACAACTCTAAGGGGTCTCACACATTGCAAATGAAATTGTTCAAAGTCTTATGACCACGCCTATACCCTCACTTTTTAAATCAACTTTAATATTCACGTGTGTTCGATGCAAATGACCAGGTCATTAATGATACTTGCAATCAATACGGCAGTTGAACCGTATAATGACATTAACCAAAGTAATGAACCGTGATGGAAACCGTAAACTTCAGAGGTGTCTTTTTAAAATAAAAAATACAGTTGTCCAAAGAAGTGAAATTAAATAAGGGCCCTTACACCTCTATGTTTAAAAAAAAATAATATTTTAACAGTAAAAGTAGAACGATGTAGTTCTGATTATAGTAGTAAAGGTAGAACGATGTAGTTCTGATTATAAAGGTAAAAGTAGAACGATGTAGTTCTGATTATAGTAGTAAAAACAGATCACTAAAAGTTTTATAGTTCTGGACTCAATACGGACCACTGAAAATTGAGTGGTGTTAGACAGAAACAGATTTTATTGCGGGTGCTCCAGGCGCATTTTGAGGGCCCCGCCACTTCCAACTTTATACCTGTATAGCCCAACTTTATCCCATTTTTGATGTGTCACTTAATTTTTAAAGCCTCACATTAATCTGTACCAGGGCCTCAACCGACCTTAGTCTGCTTCTGGTTCTGTACACATTTGATAAGCACAACTGAAAGATCTCTGGTTCTGTACACATTTGATAAGCACAACTGAAAGATCTCTGGTTCTGGACACATATTACACGCAGTATTTTTAAATGTGGTGGTTCTGGACACACTCTACACGAAGTATTTCTAATGTAGTGGTTCTGACACACTCAACAATGAAGTATTTTAAATGTAGTGGTTCTGGACACACTCTTCTAATGAAGTATTTAAATGTAGTGGTTCTGGAGACACTAACACAAAGTATACTTTAAATGTAGTGGTTCTGGACACACCCTTCACGAAGCATTAAATGTAGTGGTTCTGGACACACTAACACGAAGTATTTAAATGTAGTGGTTCTGGGAAACTCTCAACACGAAGTATTTTAAATATAGTGGTTCTGGGCACACTCAACACGAAGTATTATAAATGTAGTGGTAAGAAGGATTTTTAGAAGAAGTGTGAAGCTATAATAATAAGTATATATATATATACTAGTAGTACCCGGCTTCGCCCGGGTTTAAAAAGGTTTTCTGTTTATCTCTGTTTTCTTCTCCCTACCCCCTTCCTCTCCTCTCCTTCCTTCTTCTTCTCCCTCCCTCCCTTCCTTTCTCTCTCCCTCCTTCTTCCTCCTCTCCCTCCCTCTCTTCCATTTCTCTCCATCCCACCCCTCCCTCTCCCATCTCCTCCCTCTCCCCCCTGTCCATCCCCTCTCCCTCCCTCCCCACCCTCCTTTTCCTCTCTCTCTCTCCTCCTGCCCCCTCTTCTTCTTATCTCATTCTCTCCCTCTCTCTCTCTCTTCTTCTTCTCTCTCTTCTCTCTCTCTCTCTATATATATATATATATATATATATACTTATTATTATGGTTTCCACACTTCTTCTGAAATGCTCCCTGATTTAGCCAGTTTGAGGGGGAAGATAAAGGAATGAAGAAGGATTTTAGAAGAAGTGTGAAGCTATAATAATAAGTATATATATATATACTAGTAGCAAGTACCCGGGTTTTGCCCGGTTTAAAAAAAGGTTTTCTGTTTATCTTTCTGAGTTTTTCCGCTCCCTCTCCTCTTCCTTCCTCTCTCTCTCCCCTCCTCCCTTCTCCTCCTCCTTCCTCCCTCCCTCCCTCCCTCTCTCTCCATTTCTCTCCCCTCCCACTCCTCCCTCCCATCTCCCCCCCCCCTCCTTCTCCAACCATCTCTCTCCTCTTCTCCCCTTCCTCCTTCCCTCTCTCCTCCCTGCCCCCTTCCCTCTTTATCTCTTCCTCCCATTTTCACCATCCTTCCTCTCCCTTCCCTCCCCCCCTCTCCTCCCCTCTCTACCCCCTCTCCCTCCCTCTTCTCCTCCCCCTCTCTTCCACCTCTCTCCTCCTCCTCCCTCCTCATTCCTTCCTCCCTGCCCCCCCTAACTTCTTTATCTTCTCTCCTCCCTCTCTCCCACCCTCCTTCTCCCTCTCTCCCACCCTTCCTTCTCTTCCCTACTCCTTCTCTATCCCTCCCTTCCTTTCCTTCTTCCTTCCCTCCTTTCTCTCCCTCTCCCTCCCTTCCTCCCCATCTCTCCCCTCTCTCTTCCTTCCCATCTTCCCTCTCTCTCTCCCTCCTTCCCTCCCTGTCCATCCTCCTCCTTTCCTCCCCCTCCCCCTCCAATCCCTCTTATTTTCCTTCCCTGCCCTCTCCTCTCCTTATCCTCTCCCTCCTTCTCCCTCCCTCTCCTCTCTCTCTATCTCTATCTCTCTCTATCTCTATCTCTCTCTCTCTCTCTCTCTCTATATATATATATATATATATATATATATATATATATATATATATATACTTATTATTATGGCTTCACACTTCTTCTAAAATTTCTTCATTCCTTTAACTTCCTCAAGCTGTACAAATAGGGAAGCATGAAAAAACATCAACAATTCTTTGCAGCACAAAGGCACAATACAGCACCAGCGCGCAAGTTCTATTCGATCATCGGGGAATGACGTCACAGAGGAATTTTATTTATGGCGCCGTCGAGATTACTTTAATATAGTAAAATACTAAAATAAAAAAAATTAATTACAATTAAACTACCCATCCAGATGAAACGAAACCTGTCCTATAACCTCCCCCCAGTAATTATGTGTATATGTAACAAATTTCACGTTCTGTGGTTGTCTGGATCTTGAGTTATAAGGGAACAGACAGACAGACAGACAGACAGACAACAAATGCGTCTTATAAGTATATATATATATATATATATATATATATATATATATACATATATATATATATATATATAGAAAGAGAGAGAGAGAGAGAGAGGGAGAGGGAGTGGGAGAGAGATAAAGAGAGAGAGAGGGGGCAGGAGGAGAGAGAGAGAAAGGAGGGTAGGAGGGAGGGGGGAGAGAGGAGGGAGGGGGGATGGACGGGGGGGGAGAAAAGGAGGGAGAGAGAGAGATGGGAGAGGGAGTAGGGGAGATGGAGAGAGAAAGGAAGGAGGGAGAGAGAGGGGGCAGGGGGAGGGGGAGAGAGGGGGAGGGAGGGAGAGAGGGTGGGGAGAGGGGTGAGGGAGAGAGATAAGAGTGAGGGGGGGGGGGGGAGGGAGAGAGAGGGAATGAGGGGAGGGAGGAAGGGGAGAGGGAGGGGGAGGGGAGAGAGAGGGTGGAAAGGGAGGGTGTGAGGGAGAAAGGGGGAGAGAGGGAGATGGGAGAGGGAGCAGGGGAGAGGGAGATGGGAGAGGGAGTAGGGGGAGATGGAGAGAGAAAGGAAGGGAGGGAGAGAGGGGGTAGGGAGAGAGAGAGGGTGGGAGAGAGGGAGGGAGAGAGATAAAGAGTGAGGGGGGCAGAGTGGGAGAAAGAGGGAATGAGGGAGGGAGGAAGGGGGAAGAGAGGGGGAGGGAGAGAGAGAGGTGGGAAAGGGAGGGAGGAGAAAGGAGGGAGAGAGGGGTTAGGGAGGGAGAGAGGAGGAAGGAGAGAGGGAGGATGGACGTTGGGAGAGAAGGAGAGGGAGAGAGGGAGATGGGAGAGAGATGGGAGAGAGGGAGGGAGAGGGAGTGAGGGAAAGGGAGAGAGGGGAGGGAGGGAGGGAGAGAGAGGAAGGGAGAAGGGGTAGGGGGAGAAAACAGAAGGTAAACAGAAAACCTTATTTTAAACCCGGGCAATGCCGGGTACTTGCAACTAGTATCTCTATACTTATAAGAGGCATTTGTTGTCTGTCTGTCTGTCTGTCTGTCTGTTCCCTTATAACTCAAGATCCAGATAACCAAATAATGTGAAATTTGTTACACATACACATAATTACATGGGGGAAGGTTATAGGACAGGTTTCGTTTCATCTCGATGGGTAGTTTAATTGTAATTATTTTTTTTTATTTTAGTATTTTACTATATTAAAGTAATCTCGACGGCGCCATAAATAAAATTCCTCTGTGACGTCATTTCCCAATTCGAATAGAACTTGCGCGCTGGTGCTGTTATTGTGCCTTTGTGATGCAAAGAATTGTTGTTGTTTTTTCATGCTCCCTGGATTTGTACAGTTTGAGGGAAGATAAAGGAATGAAGAAGGATTTTAGAAGAAGTGTGAAGCCATAATAATATATATATATATATATATATATATATATCTATATATATATAGAGAGAGAGAGAGAGAGTGGAGAGGGAGAGAGATAGGAGAGAGAGAGAGAAGGGGGCAGGGAGGAGAGAGAGGAAAGGGGAGGGAGGGAGAGAGAGGGAGGGGGGATGGACAGAGGGGAGAAAAGGAAGGAGGAGAGAGGAGAGACTGGGGGGAGAGGGAGATGGGAGAGGGAGTAGGGAGATGGAGAGAGAAAGGAAGGGAGGGAGAGAGAGAGGGGGTAGGGAGGGGGAGAGAGGGGGAGAGGGAGAGAGAGGGTGGGAGAGAGGGAGGGAGAGAGATAAAGATAAAGTGAGGGGGGCAGGGAGGGAGAGAGAGGGAATGAGGGAGGGAGGGAGGGAGAGAGGGAGGGAAGAGAGAGGTGGAAAGGGAGGGAGGGAGAAAAGGAGGGAGAGAGAGGGTTAGATGAGGGAGAGGGAGGGGGGAGCAGGGAGATAAGGAGAGGGAGATGGAGAGAGAAAGGAAGGGAGGGAGAGAGGGGTAGAGAGAGAGAGGGGAGGGAGGTAGGGAGGGCAGGGGAGAGAGGAGGGGAGAGAGAACTTGCGCGCTGGTGCTGCATTGTGGGTGATGCAGAATTGTTGTTGTTTTTTCAGCTCCCTGATTTGTAGAGAAGAGGAATGAAGGGAGGAAGTGTGAGGGAGGAGAGAGAGAGAGAGAGAGGGAGAGGAGGGAGAGAGACAAAGAGAGAGAGAGGGGGCAGGAGGAGAGAGAGTGAGGGGGAGGGAGGGAGGGGGGAGAGAGGAGGGGAGGGGGATGGACAGGGGGAGAAAAGGAGGGAGAGAGAGGGAGATGGGGGGAGAGGGGAGATGGGAGAGGGAGTAGGGGGAGATGGAGAGAGAAAGGAAGGGATGGAGAGAGGGGGTAGGGGAGGGGGAGAGAGGGGAGGGAGGGAGAGAGAGGGTGGGGAGAGAGGGAGGGAGAGAGATAAAGAGTGAGGGGGCAGGGAGGGAGGGAGAGGAGGGAATGAGGGAGGGAGGAAGGGGAGAGAGGGGGAGGGAGAGAGGGTGTGGAAAGGGGAGGGAGGGAGAAAAGGGGGAGGGAGGGAGATGGGAGAGGAGCAGGGGAGAGGGAGATGGGAGAGGGAGTAGGGGAGATGGAGAGAGAAAGGAAGGGAGGGAGAGAGGGGTAGGGAGAGAGAGAGGAGGGAGGTAGAGAGAGGGGTGGGAGAGAGAGAGGGAGGGAGGTAGAGAGAGGGGTGGGAGAGAGGGGAGGGAGAGAGAGAGAAGAGTGAGGGGGGCAGGGAGGGAGAGAGAGGGGGAGGGAGAGAGAGAGGTGGAAAGGGGGAGGGAGGGAGAAAGGAGGGAGAGAAGGGAGGGAAGGTGAGAGGGAGGATGGACGTTGGGAGAGAAGGAGGGGGAGAGGGAGAGAGATGGGAGAGGGAGGGAGAGGGAGGGAGGAGGGAAAGAGGGGGAGGGAGGGAGAGAGAGAGGAATGGAGAGAGAGGGTAGGAGAAAAAACAGAAGGTAAACAGAGAACCTATTTTAACCCGGGCAAAGCCAGTACTTGCAACTAGTATATATATATATATATATATATATATATATATATATATATATATATATATATAGAGAGAGAGAGAGAGAGAGAGAGAGAGAGAGATAGAGAGAGAGAGAGAGAGAGAGAAATAGAGACAAAGAATTCACTTAGTCAGAGCGAGATATAACCGTTCTTTAGTATCTTGTATTTTGGATATTGTGTGACACTTAAGCCACCAGACCTGTTTAAGACGTGATTCTGTATTAAAGTTTATATTGTAATATACATGATGTCAGGGGCTCCCTTGCGGAACCGGCTATGTATTCATGTTGTATGATCACCTATTGAGTTTGGGCTAGTATTTGTATTTTTCCCCAGTCACGTGGTTCCACAGACGCACACATCATAACAAGATATAAGTACACAAATAAATGCATTACTGATAGTTCTAAAAATAACTCAGGACTGAGCTTGTCGAACCAGTGAGATATGAGGTATCCATCATATATGACTTCCCAGACTTAAGGGAACCGTCCAAGCGTCTACATGCATCTGGTCTTCCAAATTCCACCTAATCAATATAAGGCCCGCATGCCCGTAGCGCACGACCTCTTTGCTGTACAAGGGCTTAGTCAGTTGCCTATACCTCATGGTTACTCACACTGGCCTCATAGAGCTCTACCTGTCTTACCAGCCCAGGATCAAGTCGACCCGACTGGCCTCCGCAGTCCAAGCTCAACTCTCTCTCTCACTGACTGACTCGGAACTGACGGACGTCCAAGCCACTCACATGTGCAGCAGACTTCCGCTTCGCTGACTCATGGTAGGCGACCAGTATAGGCCACACCCACGTGTGGTCAGTGGTGACCTTCAAGCGGGCAATAAATAGACAGAGTCCCCACCCATCTCTCGCTTGAATTGATAAGGGTACAATTCCCCCTCCCTGTCTTCTTTGATCTTTCCAACTGACAACAGCTTATGTGCTAAGTGGGTTAATTCCCTGGCGCGAGACGCAGCTTGACCACAGTGCAAACACCTGGGGAAGACCAGCGCCTTTGATATCCCCTTTTGTTATCTCCGAGTCGATGACGCAACCGGAGGGGGTATGGAAATAAGGTAGCTTAGATTTCATAAAAAAACAGAATGTGACACAAGTCGACGTTTTTCTGACGTATGTGGAACAATGGCCTGACATATGTGGAACAAATATTATTAGAGTCAAACACATTCAGTCACCTATATTCCAAGACAACGACCGCAGTGATTTTTCGTAGGAAACTTTGACATACATGAATAAATGTCTATTGATAACTGTCTTTTATATTACTTAAAAAAGTAAAACTGTTATCATATGTGAAGAGAATTTTAGCAATGAATGTTAATCATAGCAGGGACCAGCCAGTTTTTTTTGCAGATATTTTTAATTAAAGTTGCTTTAGTTTCTATTAACCAAAATATTTACGCATTGTTTTTTTTCTTTTTTAAACTTATGATCATTTTTTTATATTTTCCCAATAGATAATACATTTAGCAACATTAATTAATTTGGTAACTATCACTGTATACTTTGAACTTACCTGTATATTCTCCTAAACCTCTAAAGTCCATCTGGTCAGAACAATTAAATACAACCACATATTTCCCTAAACAACGACCCATATCTTTCGTTGTTTCAGTTTTGCCTGTCCCTGCAGGACCTGCAGGTGCTCCACCCATTGACATCCACAATGCTTGAGCTAAAGTGATATAACACCTGTACAACATGTAGGATTGATACCTTATTATGGAATACAAGGAAACATCAATACACTTAGATAGATCTATAATTCAAAGGCACACATTTTCTTTCAATATAGACCAGACAATGAAAATGTTTGAATAGCTTTCACTGCAATCGTCTTTAAAATATATATTTCAATATTTTCTTCACAAAATTGTTTTTAAACTAATTTAAGTTTTTTTCTTTAGTTACATAATCTAAATAACCAAGGATAAAAGTGCTCTCCACAGGGTTAGAAATCTGGTGATGCATTTCGTTGAACAAGTGTTTTTTTTTTGCCGCTGCCAAATTAGCAGAGATGTTCCAAATACCATGCAAGTACACGTACAAATATATGAGCATGCGTTTTTTAAATCGCAAGATAGTAGGCTATATAAGTATAAAGTAACTATGGTCCGAGTACAAGTATACATTATCTATGGTACGAGTACAAGTATAAAGTAACTATGGTACGAGTACACGTATAAAGTAACTATTGTACGAGTACAAGTATATAGTAACTATGGTACGAGTACAAGTATAAAGTAACTATTGTACGAGTACAAGTATACAGTAACTATTGTACGAGTACAAGTATAAAGTAACTATGGTCCGAGTACAAGTATAAAGTAACTATTGTACGAGTACAAGTATACAGTAACTATGATACGAGTACAAGTATAAAGTAACTATGGTACGAGTACAGGTATAAAGTAACTATTGTACGAGTACAAGTATAAAGTAACTATTGTACGAGTACAAGTATACAGTAACTATTGTACGAGTACAAGTATATAGTAACTATTGTACGAGTACCAGTATATAGTAACTATGGTACGAGTACAAGTATTCAAGGTGTAATTACTAGTACAAATAGAGATACCCAAGGTGCAAGAAAAAGCTACAATACTCATAAAATGAATTCGAGTAGTACTTTAGTACACGTACTTCAGTAGTACTCGAGTACAAGTACTTAGTGCTAAGTAGTCCGTCCCTGGCCATTAGTTTTCAGTATTTCGCCATATCACTGTATAATACCAACAACATTATTGACGTCGTCATACTTCACATACTTTACATGTCTTCACTCAAATCACAGTGGCATTTAGAGAATAATAATGGATGTGAAGGAATCATATTGACACTCAAACATTCATAGTGGCACCCATAGTACCATAGTGACATTCAGGAGAACCATTGTAAAATTATAGCAAACCATAGTGACAGAGAACGATAGTGACACTCAAAGAACCATTGTGGCACTGAGAAAACTTTAGTGACAGAGAACGATAGTGACACTCAGAGAACCATTGTGGCACTAAGAAAACTATAGTGACAGAGAACGATAGTGACACTCAGAGAACCATTGTGGCACTAAGAAAACTATAGTGACAGAGAACGATAGTGACACTCAAAGAACCATTGTGGCACTGAGAAAACTTTAGTGACAGAGAACGATAGTGACACTCAGAGAACCATTGTGGCACTAAGAAAACTATAGTGACAGAGAACGATAGTGACCTCAGAGAACCATTGTGGCACTAAGAAAATCAGACCCGTTTTCTAAGTAGGACCTGAATTATTACACTCACCTGTCGGTCAACGGTGTGATGACCAGTCGGTCAGTACATCCCAGGTACTCATTCTGGTAAACAAACACAACATCTGTGATGTCCACATGACACACGTCAGTTTCTTCACAAAGTAAAACCTTGCTTGTTTCAACCAATCGAAACTGCTCAGAGAGTTCACATTACGTTTAGTCTGAATTAGAAGAAATATTTCAAATAATGAAAGACTGTGAAGTCTATATACCACGAATATGTCATTTTGTTGTGAAATATTTGGTACAATGAAAGATCGTGAAGTCTATATGCCACATTACGCTCATTGTTGGGCACGACAAATAATGAAATACTATCTAGATAGTCATTAATGTCATTTTGTTGTAAATATTTCAAATAATGAAAAGACTGTAAAGTCTATATACCACGAATACGTCATTTTGTTGCAAATATTTCAAATAATGGAAAGACTGGTGAAGCCATATTAATGAATACGTCATTTTATAAATAAATTTCAAATAATGAAAGACTGTGAAGTCGAGAGTATTTACTGAATACGTCATTTTGTTGCAAATATCAAATAATGAAAGATCAGAAGTCTATATACCACAGAATACGTCATTTTGTTAAATATTTCTCAAATAATGAATGGGTGGTCTATATACCACGTAATACGTCATTTTAGCAAATACTTCAATTAGGAACAAAAACAACAAAAACGCGAGATTGTTTGAAAACTAATTAAACAAAGAGATTGTGTCCATTACGATCCGTAATCTGATGTGTCCTTCCATAATGCAGATTTGAAATACGAAG
Organism: Bulinus truncatus; assembly: GCA_021962125.1. Classification (NCBI taxonomy): domain Eukaryota; kingdom Metazoa; phylum Mollusca; class Gastropoda; family Planorbidae; genus Bulinus; species Bulinus truncatus. Next base: position 788,253 of record JAGDYQ010000205.1, on the reverse strand, counting down.
TTGTCAGAATGAATTGCTGGAATTATTCAGATATAATTCTCGGAAGCTTCCAGAACTTTTACATTGTTCTGATACACGTTAGGAGAGATTTTGGAACCATCAGCGCATCCAGCATGTCCAGTGTAGAGATGGTCACTCAGTACGTTCTGTCCAGTGTAGAGCTGGCTTCACTCCATACGTTCTGTTCACAACAACCAGATAGAAGACATTGTGGTGGTTAGAGAACAAACAATAATGAGATGGGTAGGTTATAATAAATTGCAGGTAATTGTAGTTATTATATAATTATAGTGATATAACATGGTATGTTGAAAGAGTATTTATAGTATTTATTTTACATTTATGATTATATGTAACATAAATGTAATATATATACATCTCAGTGATAGAAATGAAACATAGCGAAGACTTACGTTAAAGCTGTTGCTGCATTTCGTAATAAGTTGTTTATCTCTAGAAGGCCACCGCTGTGATGCAGTGGACAACCAGTGATAGTGAATAATAAACATAGCATATATCGCATAGTAATTGTGGAATGGGCGGAGAAGCACGCTAACAAATATACAATAGGTCAAAGATGATGCCAAAATGTATAGAACGATTTGTCATATTTAATAAACATACAGCAAAGGGGATTTGGTATTAACATACAAGGTTGATTTAAGACAAAGGTACATTGTTGGCCGAAGATAAAGATACATCTGGTGTATCGTAAGAATAATGATACATTCTGTTGACCGTAGACAAAGATACATGTGTTGGACGACAAAGATGCATTTGTTGGCCTTGACAGCGTATTTGCTGGTCGCAGAAAGATACAAGTGTTGACGAAGAAGATATGCTTGATCGGTCGTCACCTTCGGTGACTTAGAGATATTATTACTGTTGGACTAAGAAAATCATATTTATGTCGCGACAAAGATACATTTTTTGACGCAAGATTTATTTGGGAGTCTTATCGAAATGCCTTTGAAGTACTGCCTATTGTAATGTTATTGGACCCTAATATTGGCTGACCCTAATAGTGTTTATATTGACCCTAATAATGTTTATATTGAATCAATAGGTGTTATATTGACTCCCGTGCGTGGTTTGAAAACAGGCCTCTGAGAAACTCTAGCTTTGTATTTATTTAGCTGGAAACCTTTATCGAACTTTACTTTTCACTGGAAAAATTGTTCATTACATGAGGTGTGCAGACACGATTGATCCCAGAGATCGGGCATGAGGCCGGGCTGATGACCACAGGGCGCCGACCAGTCGGCAGTACAGTTGAAATGTTTGGCCTTATGGCACTTTCGGCAAGTATTGAGGGAGCCAGCGAGTTGATCTTTGCTGGCACTAAGACATCAAGTCTCAGGCCCACCCGTGAAGTTACCACTGAGAGAGTTCAGATAGAGTAGTGGGGGTTGGGGTCTCCTACACATAGTTCGCTGTAAAGTTGTGTTTTGAAATACCTGATATATCAGTCTAGTAGCATAGTGCAGCGTTTTATAGTACACTTATACTAAGTTCTATAGTATAGTGAAAGTTTATAAAACACACTTTATTACTTGGTGTTCTATAGTATAGTGCAGTGTTTTGGAGTAAAATATTAATTTTATTAGTCAGTTCATAGTAGTAAAATGTACTTATAAATATAATTATTATTGCAGTTCCTGTAGTATAGTGCAGTGTTTTGAGTAAAATACACTGATTATTAGCCTATAAAGGTATGCTATGTAAAATACACTTTATTATTAGTACTATAGTATACTGAAGTTTAGTAAAATACACTTTATTATTAGTACTATATAATATAGTGCAGTGTTTAACAGAAATATTATTTTATTATTAGTAATTATAGCAGTGTATGTTTTATATAAAATAATTTATTATTAGTCTTATATATATATATATATAAAATTAATTTTTTATTAATATTAATTATATATAAAAAATTTTTGAGTAAAATACCTTATTTTTAGTTCTATAGTATAGGAAGCTGCATAAAATACACTTTATTAGTTATACTGTAGTATAATGCAGTGTTTGGTAAAATACAATTTTATTAGTACTATAGTAAAAGTATAGTGTTTAAAATTAATAATTTTATTGTTAAAATATAGCATACTGCAGTTTTGGGGTAAAATACACTTTTTAATTAGTACTATATATAGTAGTGTTTTGAGTAAAATATAATTTATTATTAAATTTATAGCAGGGGTGAGTGTTTATAAAATATAATTATTTTAGTTCATATATAGCAGTGTTAAGGGTAAATATTAATTTATTATTAGTATTAAGGAGATGCAGTGTTTGGGAATATGATTTATTATTATACTAGTAGTGTGTTTGAAGAAAGACACTTTTATTATATTAGTACTATAGCATAGTGCAGTAAATTGAGTAAAAATACACTTTATTTTTAGGTTCTATAGTAAAAATGTTTTGAGTAAATAATAATTTATTATTAGCTCCCATAGTATAAAGTGTTTGGTATAAAATACGACTGTATATTGTCTGATAGTATAACGCAGTGTTTGATGTAAATACATCTTTCTATTATTAAATAGTAGTAAGTAGCGTTTGAAGGCAACACTTTTATTGGTTTAAAAATTAGAGAGGCAGACAGTCAGATTAATGAATTCAATATTAAGTGACCAAAACGTTGAAGAGAAGCAATCTAACAGACGTCACATATGTCCGAAACAGCAGGTCATTCTTCACAACCGGAGTATCGCGTATTACCAAACTACAATATTAATTCAAACCATCAAGAACTATTCGTCGTGATAGTATTCTTCATACAACAATGCAGTTTCGACGTACGTTATATTCTAGCAACAATGTTTGGACGTGTACGTTATATTCTCTGTATCTAATGTGTTTGTCAAACATTTAAACCGCATATTATATAAAAACAACAATATCAGTAAATACTATTTTACCGATAACTGCTGAACGGTCAATCTGACTCCTTGGAGTTATTATACACATTCAGGTGGGGAAGAGTATTCATATTAAAACTTAATCCAGTCACGTGATTATTAATATTATCAGGTGGTGAAACCAACATTTTCAATATTTGTTTAAAAGCGACTCGTTCACGGTGCATATCAGCATCAACACGATCTGTAGGTTGAAGCAATGTCCTAGATAATAGTTACACTCATATTGATATGAAGGTCTGATATAGTATCAGATTGCCTTATTCATGTCATCTAGTTGAAGATTTAAAAAATATAGGTAGTTGAAATGTAATTGATTTATTTTCATTCACCAAATCGAAGTCTCTGGCATATCTCAGAAATCTCTAGTACATCTATATTTAAATTTCGCTATCGACTTTGTTTGTTAAAGTAAAGAACATAAAACATTCAATTGAAGTTTGTGATAATGGATTATCTTAGATGAAGAATGTAAACTAAGGAAGAGTCAAGTTTGATGTTAAAATTTTCCGGAGTTCCCACGAGGAAGATAGGGTGAAGAATTTGATGGAACTCTAAAGTGTACAAGACATTTGAAGCTTATTAGCTTAAAGAATTTTTTAAAGATTTTTTTCAGTTATAATGTACTATTATTCTTAATAAGTCTGAGTTTCTGCAAAGTATCCAACATGATGAATGTGCATAGTTTAAGACTCAACAAACTGGCAAGACCTGGGAAGGGTACTGATCAGCCAGAAATGACCTGAAGGATGTGTACTGTGGACTGCGCCAGAATATCCAAGGTTGTGTGTGTACTGTGATCAGCCAGAATGAACTGAAGGGGATGTAGTACTGTGGATCAGCCAGAATGGACCGAAGGACAGTACCGTGGATCAGCCAGGAATGTCCTGATGATATGTGTATCAGACCAGCTAGAATGATCTGAAGGATAGCAATATCGTTTCAGAATGACCTGGCTGATGTGTGTACTGATCATCCATACTGACTGGAAGTACTGTGGATCAGCCAGAATGAACTGGGTCGTGTGTACTGGGACTGGTACAGAATGACCTCAGAATGTACTGTAGGAACAGCCAGAATGACCTGAATGATGTACTGGTGGATTCAGCGAATGACCTTGAAGATGTACTGCATCAGCCAGAATGACGCCGAGCTGATTAGAGTCTCCAATATAGTAATCTTGAAAACAATGTTCAGCTTCTAAACCAGACATAATTACGTTTGATTGACCTGTACATCTCCCCTTTTTCATTTACATTGATAACATTTACATTTAGTGTTAGCTGTACATAAAGTATTATAAACACTCCAGTGATCTACTCTTGTCCAGCCTCTTCAATCAAATTTAAGAACCTATTGTGGTTCTTCAGCAGTTATAAATTTACATCCGATCTGCGATTTTGCAGCATGTCCACGAGCTTGCGGAGTTATTTAGTACATGCAACAACAGTGTCATGCGTTAAGAGATTATGGACATCAATAATAGCTGGTGATATAATTAATATAAATTAAAAGTGTATGGTTTATCAAAGAGAAAGCGCAAAATGCGGGATGTTATTTATGTAAACCCGAAGCAGCTGAACGCGCTGACGCTTTTAATAAGTTCTCATTTATGTGTAGGCTTATGCTAAAATATTGCTTCATTTATTATTAACGATTGCCTAAGTCAAAGTCACTGCAAAGTACAGACATATCCAACAACAAATAGAAATACAATGCTTGAAGTTTATAAGCAGGTACGCTTAGAGAATGCAGAATGCTAATAAATCATAAAGGCTACAAGACGTATGACAAAAGATGGTTGTTCCAGACCATTTTTTATATAGAGACGTATGAAGACACTAAAGCACAGTTAATAGAAGAATCGTTATGGCACTGAATTAAACCTGAAATATGTAGTGAAAATGTTTGTATTGTAATAGGTGATGGGGTGGGGTCAGCAGTTCAACTACAGACTGATTTCCAATGTAGTGCCATTGTGATGTAGATTGGTAATGTTTCATTCTAAGGAGAATAAGCTTGAGAGGATCATTTTAGTTCAAAGACTTGTACAGTTTGTGTACCTTCTCCAACAGTGGATTTTATAGAGATGCAAACTAAAAATTAATGTATGATTTATACAGATTATAGAACAACAGAGTGAACATAGCCAGAGTTTCTCTCCATTCGCTTTCAGTCACAATTTGTTAATGTTGATAAGTTACGAATGTGTAGAGAATCTCGCTTTGGAAAATAATACATTTGCCGTGTAAAACGAGATTTAGTCATGGTCGCATTTAAAAAGAAAGAAGAACTTAAGAAAATCGCTATAAAATTAAAGATTTAGCTAAGAAAGATCTGACGCTGTTCTGATCATTTAATGAAAGCCTTTGTGGGAGTTTTATGACGATTTTGAACCGACTTGGATATACAAAATGCCGACACCTGGGATTGGTGACAAAATACAAATGTCGAATACCAACATACCGGCAAAGTACAAATGTCGATACCGACAGACAAAATAAATGTCGACAATCGGCAACCACACCGGGCAAAGTACAATGCCGACCGACACCGGCACCGGTAAAAACTATCGACACCGGCACCGGTAAAACTACCGACATCATCGACACTGACACTGGCTCTGCGCCCGATGTTACAACAACAGCAACAACATTAATATAAATAAGCTGACCGCTGAAAGTAACAATTAGAATATTTAATTCTGAATAAACAAAGAATAAGAACTGATATATTGGTGAACTTAGAGGATTATAATAACTAGATTGGAATGAGCATTGGAGGTTTCAGTATGACGAACCAGAATTTCCATTGGGTAAACAAGAGGCACCGTAACAGCAATAACCAGTGAAAATATCATTACATATAGACGTTAATTTGAATCATACACTGGCTCCAGCCCGGATGTTACAACAACAGTGACAATATTATCATAATGTTTGACTCCAGTTGAAAATAATTAAATATTAATTTTTAATAAATCAAAGAATAAGAACCATATATAATGGTGAACTGAGGATTTGTAGTAATACGTCTAGATTTCGAATGTAGATTTATAGTCGCAAAAATAGATTGAACCAGAATTTCCATTGGTAACAAGAGAATCGTAACAGTAATGTCCAGTAAATATTGACATATAGATGTCGATCGAAGAATCGCTGGTTCAGAATGAAATAAACTTATAACAACTTAAGATAAAAGAAACTGGTTTGCAACTTAATAATTGGTGCATCACCATAGTTAGGTCACTGCACTGATGTATTTAATACCGCACTAGTTGTATTTAATACTGCAGTAGATGTATTTAATACTGCAGAAGTTGTATTTAATACTGCACTGAGATGTATTTAGAACTGCAACTAGTTGTATTTAATGACTGCACCGAGATGTATTTAATACTCCATTAGTGATATTTAATACTGCACTAGATGTATTTAATACTGCACTAGATCTTATTTATTACTACACTAGATGGTTTAATACTGTAGCTATTAGTTGCATTTAATACTGCATAGTAGTTGTATTTAATACTGCACTAGATGTATTTAATACTGCACTAGATGTATTTAATACTGCACTAAATGTATTTAATACTGCACTAGATGTATTTAATACTGCACTAGATGTATTTAATACTGCACTAGATGTATTTAATACTGCATCTAGATATATTTAATACTGCACTAGATTGATTTAATACTGCACTAGATGTATTAGTAAATTTGATGGGAGAATTAACTCATTTAATATAGAGTGGGGACAGTTCTATACAATTTTCGATACTGAGCTATAAATGTTCTAATATTGCTTTATATCATAAATATTGAACCTCTTACATACAATTCAGGAACACATTTATTAGCATTTTTGCTTGTATGCCGAGTCAATAAATGTTGATTCTGACATCTTCTAATATTGCTTCATGTATACAATATTCAAACAATATTTTAACTCAAAGAATGCTTTCTTTAAATTAATTTTTATTTTTCCCAAATATAATGATGGTTGCTATTTTTTTATTTATTAGCTTGATAGAACATTGTTAATTAAATGTAATAATTGATTTGTGTCACCTGCACATTAAACCATATTTGTATGATTTTGTAAACAATATTTTGTTTTTCTCAGCCTTAATATAGTGTTCTGAACTACACTGCAAGCAGTTACGATTTTTGTGTGTAGCTTTCATTTCATTGTAATTATTTTCTATTTATTGACTTTTAATGTATGTATTATATAGTATATAGTGTGTGTGTGTGGATGTGTGTGTGGGTGTGGGTGTGTATTACAAAGCCAGAATTTCCTTTGTGTATAAGTGTTTTAGTGTGTGCGATAAGGTTCCGCTATTGAGATAAAAAAATATTTTCAAAAAACGTTGGACTTCGGTGGAAAAAATAATTTTACGGGGAAAAATTTGGAAAACATTCACAGTTTAAAATAAAAGGATTTTTTTTTAATTATATAATAAAGCTGCCACTGTTGTTTTTTTTTGTGGGTTTTTTTTTTTTTGCAAGTTTTAGAAAATCAAAATGACATGTCAAAAATACTCTTCTGTAAGAGCCGATGTTTAAATGTTTCATTCAAAATGTAGATTGCTGATTTAACTTTTACCTTTTACGGTCATTCGATGTTTGCCTTTGAATGACCAGGTTCCAGCTTTTAGTCCCAGCGTCAAATTTAGAATGTACACCGGTTGAAGGTCATTTAGTGACAATGGTCTAAGGTGTTCTTCAAATGGCTAGATGACATCAATGAAACAGAAACATACATCTTATCTTGGTTATGGCACAACACATAATCTTATCTTTGTTATGGCACAACACATACATCTTATCTTTGTTATGGCACAACACATACATCTTATCTTTGTTATGGCACAACACATACATCTTATCTTTGTTATGGTACAACACTTAAAGCAATATTTACACACTTATACAATAAATTCTATTCATGTTTTCAATTACTCAGGAGCAGATTGAGTTTGTTTGAGGACCCGGGCGCAGAGGAAAATATTGGGTCACTTTACATATATAGAGACAAACAAATCGAAGAGTCTAACTCAGGTTTGTGTGAGGCCCTTAAGTAAGCGGGGCTTAATGCGCCCCTTTCCCGAGTTTGTCCTACAATGAGACACAATTTTAAGTCATAATATGAAACAAATAAGAAGAATTAATGAACTCACCAATGATGTCAAGCATCAACAAACTTTTACACAAAAGAATGATTATGGAATGAGTTTTTAAAAATTAAGCTAATTAACTGTAACACTTGGTAAGAAACTAATCAAATACACACCGTTATAGAGGAATTTCTTCTGAAGACAGTTCCAGACTCATCAGAGAGAATCCAGTCCACACTATCAATGGACGTGTCGTTGTAAAACTGGTAGTTAGGACAAACAGAAACCATTAATTGACATGAGTGCAGAATTACGTTTGTGTATATTGTTTACCTTGTACTAATCTAGACTCGAATGAATTCAATAGTAGTAATGAAAACCTAAGTTACCTGGTACTAGTCTAGACTGGAATGAATTCAATAGTAATGAAAAAAAAATTTTAAATTTCATAAGCTTAGACCTAAATGAATCCAAAAGAAGTATTGAAACCCAAATTAACTTGGAAAAATCTTAAACCCAAATAAATTCAATAGTAGTAATGAAAACCTAAGTTACCTGGTACTAGTCTAGACTCGAATGAATTCAATAGTAGTAATGAAAACCTAAGTTATCTGGTACTAGTCTAAACTCAAGTTACTGGCTTTCAAAATGTTCCTTCCTAAAATGCCTTGGTTTAACAGTTCTACTTCTAGCCCCGACATTTACCTCACTGGACACTAGGCCACGCAGAACCATTTTTTGGTTCCAGGAAATGTCTTTTATAAATGTATTGGGGCTCTAGTAAGTGTCTTTTATAAATGTATGGATGCTCTAGGAAGTGTCTTTTATAAATGTATTGGGGCTCTAGGAAGTGTCTTTTATAAATGTATGGATGCTCTAGGAAGTGTCTTTTATAAATGTATGGATGCTCTAGGAAATGTCTTTTATAAATGTATGGATGCTCTAGAAATGTATTTTATAAATGTATGGATGCTCTAGGAAGTGTCTTTTATAAATGTATGGATGCTCTAGGAAGTGTAAATAAATGTATGGATGCTCTAGGAAATGTATTTATAAATGTATGGATGCTTTTATAAATGTATGGATGCTCTAGGAAGTGTCTTTTATAAATGTATGGATGCTCTAGAAATGTCTTTTATAAATGTATGGATGCTCTAGATGAAAGCAACTGATGAGACCATAAAAACACTAGATGACATAGACTACATTATATGGATGCTCTAGATGAAAGCAACTGATGAGACCATAAAAACACTAGATGACATAGTCTACATTATATGGATGCTCTAGATGAAAGCAACTGATGAGACCATAAAAACACTAGATGACATAGGCTACATTATTGCTGGAATGGAAAATGAGAACCCTATGTCCTAGTTTACCTATATAATAAATAACTGTAATGCCTCTTGTATCACACTCCCATTTCAGTTGAATCAAGTTAAGTATTCAAAACATTATCTTAGTCATGACTAAAGGGTATTTCTAATAAATATTGTATTTCTAATAAATATTGTATTTCTAATAAATATTGTATTTCTAATAAATATTGTATTTCTAATAAATATTGTATTTCTAATAAATATTGTATTTCTAATAAATATTGTATTTCTAATAAATATTGTATTTCTAATAAATATTAAACAAAACGTTTCTAAATAAATGTAATTGATAATTATATAAGACATGAACTGGCCCAAGGTATTAACACTCTAGTTCTTTGTTTTAAAATGTTCTAACAGACATCAAACATTAGGAACTGAATGCCCAGACCTCCAGTGTGTCTCCATCTATGACTATCATCATGTTCTCAGCGTCATCAGTCAAGGACAGTTGGACTGTGTGAGTAAATAGTACAACTTCACCACTTGACACAGATGACCAGTCCGTTGTGTTGTCCATTTTGATGGTTCCATTCACTGCAATAAAATGTTTAACTCAGAGCATGAATACAGTATTGAGATGTGCTATTGTTTTACTTGGCATTATGGATTATTTATCTCATTATTTATTTCATTATTTATTTCATCTTTTTATCTTGTAATTTTCAGACTGTAGTATATTAACCAAATAGTCTGCATCATTTATAAAAACATAGTTGGAAGACTTGCTTAGTCCAGAATATTTTGATGTAACAATTTTGTCATTTCATAAATACAAGAGATTTGAATTATTTGACTTGAAAGTTTTACAATAGCGTATCATAATCAAGAATACACAAGGGTTCAAAAAATTCAAATCGATGGGGCTTCCAGAAGTTTGTGATAATTTATTTCGAATTTACCAAAACACAGCTTAGCTTAGAACAGCCAGACATAGCAAGCTAATAAAAGCATTTATCCTACCAATAGACCGTTTTATTTGTGCATAATTTCTTACAAACAATGTTGATATTGACGTAAATAATATCTCTAAAAAATTTATTTGTAAAAGGAAGCGAGAAAGCTCACTCATTACTAATAAAGTCATACAGAAAGATTTATGCCCACTCCTATGCATCTACAAATACATTTAATTTAGAATTATTTACATATTGTAGTGCTATTTATAAGTAAAATTAATATAAGCATATTTAATAGAAAAAACGTAACATGTAGTTCTATAAAGCTAACCTTGAAATGCAGCACGGTCTTCTATAAGAAAACTGATGAACACAGAATAGAGAATCAAACAATTGAAATGAACCATGTTCACTTTATGTTCATAACTGTCTTATCAACAACTCTAAGGGGTCTCACGCATTGCAAATGAAATTGTTCAAAGTCTTATGACCACGCCTATACCCTCACTTTTTAAATCAACTTTAATATTCACGTGTGTTCGATGCAAATGACCAGGTCATTAATGATACTTGCAATCAATACGGCAGTGCAACCGTATGATGACATTAACCAAAGTAATGAACCGTGATGGAAACCGTAAACTTCAGAGGTGTCTTTTTAAAATAAAAAATACAGTTATCCAAAGAGGTGAAATTAAATAAGGGCCCTTACACCTCTATGTTTAAAAAAAGTCATATTTTAACAGTAAAGGTAGAACGATGTAGTTCTGATTATAGTAGTAAAGGTAGAAAGATGTAGCTCTGATTATAGTAGTAAAGTAGAACGATGTAGTTCTGATTAAATTAGTCTTAAACAGATCACTAAAAGTTTTATAGTTCTGGACTCAATACGGACCACTGAAAATTGAGTAGTTAGAAAGAAACAGATTTTATTGCGGGTGCTCCAAGCGCGACTGAGGCCCCGCATTTTGAGGGCCCCACCAATTCCAACTTTATACCTGTAAAGCCCAACTTTATCCCCTTTTTGATGTGTCACTTAATTTTTAGGGCCTCAACCGACCTTAGTCTGCTTCTGGTTCTGTACACATTTGATAAGCACAACTGAAAGATCTCTGGTTCTGGACACATTTGATAAGCACAACTGAAAGATCTCTGGTTCTAGACACATATTACACGCAGTATTTTAAATGTGGTGGTTCTGGACACACTCTACACGAAGTATTTCTAATGTAGTGGTTCTGGACACACTCAACACGAAGTATTTTAAATGTAGTGGTTCTGGACACACTCTTCACGAAGTATTTAAATGTAGTGGTTCTGGACACACTCAACACAAAGTATTTTAAATGTAGTGGTTCTGGACACACTCTTCACGAAGTATTTAAATGTAGTGGTTCTGGACACACTCAACACGAAGTATTTAAATGTAGTGGTTCTGGGAACTCTCAACACGAAGTATTTTAAATATAGTGGTTCTGGGCACACTCAACACGAAGTATTATAAATGTAGTGGTTCTGGACACTGTGGCGTTTAGAATTGCCCTTCTCCCCCACCAACCCCAGTTCACCACAGGGTCAAGGTTCCAGCCGCTATGTTGTGTAGATTCGTTTCATCGACGTCGCCTTCCCCCCAGTCCCCCCAATCGTTTCACTGACGTTCTTACCCCCCCCCTCAATCGTTTCGGTGACAGACATCGTCGTTTCCCCCCCCCCAAACGTTGCACCGACGTATTCGCCCCCCTACCCTATAAAAGAAATGTTTAGCAGTAGTTAGGTTAGTAAGGTGCTGACAGACATACGAGTTAGACGTAGTTAGAGTAGTGTAGATAGTTCTAAGTAGGGAGCGACCGATATTCGGATCGGTATCTGACCGATATTGGCACTATCGGTTAATATCGGATCGGCCGATTGTTGTAGGGAGCGACCGATAGTCGAACCGATATTGGCACTATGGGTTAACTGTCGGACCGGCCGTTTTTTGGCTGCCGATACATTGTTTTTTTTTTCACAACAGAGTTGCAGAAAAAAAAATCAGTAAATAACCCAATTGTATAACCAGATCAGACAAGATTTAAAAAAAAAAGGAAAAAAAAATCCGTACACAGAAATTGTCACGACTACATCAGAGATATGACCTTGAAACAATAGGATTGACATTTCTTAATTCTAATGTATGACTTTGAATGATACAATTAGTGAACATCTGTGTGTATTTTTTTTTTGGGATGGGAAGTTGGGGGGGGGGGGGGAACAAGACTTACGTGTAGGCGAAGTGTCACGAAATATGACAAGGAAGGGGTAAGCATGGGTTGACATACGTCATTAGCTGTATCACGAGGAAAACACGTGTTTGGCATTGTTGTTGATTAAAAAAAAATATCGGTATCTGGGGGGGGGGGTGAACAAGACACGTGTGGGCGAAGTGTTACAAAATACGTCATACAACACGAGAATAACACGTGTTTGGCATTGTTGTTGCTTAAGGGGCTGTCCATTAATTACGTCAACAAAATGGGGGGAGGGGGGGTCAGAAAATGTTGACGTCAACAATGTTACTTTTTTAATTTAATATAATTACTTAATAAATAGGAAAATTAAGCAGCGTTTGTAGTTCTGTGTTACACACTCGCTTAACATTCAGTATTTTAATTAAACTAACTATATTCCTACTAATTTTGCCACATAAACATTTTGGAAGCCACCTTTTTTAGGGGGGAGGGGTATTCAAATGTTGACGTAATTTTATAGGGGGATCTCTGGAAGTTTGACAAGTTGTTGACAAGGGGGATGGGGGGGGGGGTAAAAATCGCCAAAAATTTGTTGACATAAATAATGGAAGCCCCTAAAAAGAAAATATCGGTATCGGTATCGGTAAAAATGCTGGGGGAAAATATCGGTATCGGACTATCGGTAAAAAGGCATATCGGTCGCTCCCTAGTTCTAAGATTCTAAGAGTTAGTTGTAAACTTGTAGTGACATTTGTTTAAGTAGACATCATTAGACCAAGGACTTAAATTGTATATACACATATATTCACCTATGTTTAGATTAGTTTAGAAGCCATTAAAGTTGGATCTTTGAGTTTATATACCAGTGTATGTGTTGATATATTTATTAGAGAATTGTGTTCGTAACATATTTGGCGATTCTACGCCTTGTAAAGTATAAAGAAATATAATAACTAGGGCTGCTGATTAAACTGCGATAATTTGCGATTAACGAGTCAAAAAAAATTTGCGATTAAAATTTTTAACGCAACACTTAAAATGCGTTAATTTGACTAAATGCGGAAAGTTCACCAAAACGATAAATAACAGAATTTCACCATTTGAAGTTTAAGTTCCGTTCACTTATTAAGTAGATCTACCACACCCACCCTGCCGCAATTCGCACATACCCTCACCCCCAGGTATGTCGACTGAAGCCCCACTTGTAATATATGATAAAGATGTTTTGGTTATTTAGCCCTTCGACAAGTAAATTCCTGCTCCCTTCCCGATCGATGTAAAAAGAGAAAACTTTCATTCACTAGTTTACATTTTATACTGTAGTGTATTGGTGGGGGTATAATGAACCCGTTTATAATTAGATCAAAATAACGAGATGCTAGAAATTTTATATCATCATTTTTTGCGCATAATTTTGTATCGTATTTTGATAGTATAACATCTTGCTAATACATCTGTACCCGAGACATTGGCTGTATTTTTCATAATTATTGTGATACTGAGTTAAATTTTATATATGGCTGTTGATTTACTGCAATTAAAGCGTAATTAGTGCGTTAAAAATATGCAATTACATTTTTTAACACAAACACCTAAATGCGTTAAATTTTACCCAAATGGTGTTATTTCAGAGTTGCAGATGAAATAAAAAAAAATCAGTAAATAACCCAATTCTATAACCAGATCAGACGAGATTTTAAAAAAAAGGAA